>CAUYTI010020266.1:0-10708 GCA_963575145.1 Galago senegalensis | reverse complement strand
TCATGCAGGGATAAAAAACATTAATGCATTTTCCAAAAGCCAAACTTAAGAAAAAAATTTAAAAACATCCTTCACTGCACCAAGTCGTAAGGAGGCCTACCCAGCAAATGCTGCACTGTTAATGTTGCTCATGGCCCCCCGTGGAGCGGAAGTATTTTACTAGAACTGTATGAAGTGCCTTGAAATTAATTTTCCTATAATAGAAACTACTTAAAAGAATTATCTTGCTGTGCAGCAAATCAGTTCATGTGGCAGATTTATGCTTTCATCTGGAATTTTCTTAAAGGGGGCAAAGGCAACAAAGAGATGGTTTGGATGAACTTAAAATCAGAGTCTGTCCAAGCCCTGAGCTTTGTTCTTGGGTTAAAAAGAATTCAGAAATGTTGAAACCTGAAGAAATGCAAGACTCTTTTCGATAAGGATCAGGGTATTTTCTGAAGAAATTTCAAGCTAAGGGAACTTCTAATCCCACTATTATCTTAGAGATGAAGACACTGAGGCTGTGGGAAGGGAGACAAACAGTTGGTGACATATAACATAAACACATGCACACAGAGTCACACCAGCACAGACATATACCCTCCTATGCACCTACACATAGGCACAGCTCATGCTTAGGAATATTTCCCCATTCTCAACCATGCATTTTTTTTTCTTTGCAATTTTGGTTGGGGTAGGGCTTGAACCGGCCACCCTCAGCTTATAGGGCAGGCACCCTAGTCCTTGAGCCACAGGCACTACCCTCAATCATGCAATTTAAAATTTATACTAGTGTGGCTTTGAGGCAATAGTGAACCAACCCAGCATAACATAACAAAAGCTCATTTCTCTCTTGCTTCTCAGGTAGATTCTTTTTTAGAGGCACTCTAGCTGCACCCCAGGCCATCAGATACTATCTCAGAGGAGCAGTATGAGGTTCTATAATGGAAGAAAGAAAGCCATTAGCATCACACTGATCTTTGCTATGGCCAGGGCTAGAAGTTGTGCACATCACTTCTGCAGCTGGCCAGGACTAGTTACCAGGTGCTAAAGTAAGTGCAAGTGACACTGTGAAATGTAGTTTTGTATTTTTCTAGAAAGAAGAAGAAGGGGTGCTGAGCACCCAGCTAGTCCCCGAAGCAGAGTGCATTCATTCCTCCTCTACCTGACATAAACCGTATTATCCACCTTACTATGGATTCTGCACTCTATTTGGCAGTAGGGGAGAGTCTGAGGATAAAAGGGGATTGGACTACCTCCCAAACAGAAATTTATATGTTAGTGGTTTTACAGAGGAAATATTTTGTAAGGGAGACGAGTCACATTCATTAACAAAAATGAACTGAATAATCACTCCAGCACAACATATGAAAAGGAACATGGGAGAGCATGGCTGTGACTGTGTTGATGGGACAATAAGGTGAATGTTGATAGGAGACCAGAATGAAGAATGAGTCACAGAGGACCTTATGATAGAGCCAGAAATATTCCAAGCAATCATATAAAAGAAACAATAGCCACAAATTGGGAAGGAATGTGAGCTTAGCCCAGCCATGCCAACGTGAATCTTGAATTATCTAATTGAGAATTGGAAAAATAAAAAGCACAAAGGCATGTGCCTTAGCAAGCACAGAAAATCCTACCTGACCTGATAAATGGGGAAGGGGTTTGTTTGTCAATAGTACATTCCAAAAAAGCCGATAGACTAGTGCTCTCAGTAGTCCTCTGAATGGCATCATCTCCCTCTTCAGAGCCAAGATGAGTTCCAGGATGATTAATTTTGGCAATAAGTATTCATTAAGCACCTCCAATGGACCATGTCTCACCTTCCTTTCTTGACTGAAGTCATAGTAGAGAATCTGGAAAGGATCTTAAAACAGCCTTGGGAACTAAATCTAAGACTTGATTGTATTTAACCATAGAATCTGTGAGTCTAGAAAACTTAAAAGTCAAGAGGATAGGTAGAAATAAAAAACAAGTCTATATTGGAAGAGAAATATAAGAAGTGAAAGGCATAGAGACCTAGGAAGAAATATATTTGTAGTAAGAATTAATAATGATTGAAAACCAAGTTTCAACCTTGTGCGATATGGTTTATGAGAATATAGGCATAATAATGCTGAGGGCTTGTAAGTAAACAGCTCTAGAACCCACAAAGCACCTAGGGAGAGCCATGAGTTAGCAGAGATTATTCATTCTTGCCCCAACACACCATTCACTCAGGACCACAGACTGCAAGGAAAGGAGGTGTGTATGTGTTTTTTATGAGGTGCGATTTCCAGGTCCTGACAAAGCACCATTTCGCAGAAGCACGTGAACAGCTTGTTTCTGCATCTTTTCAGTTGTGACTTTTGTTTTTCTTTTTTGGCATGCTTAAATCAAGCTCTGGACAAGCCTCCCTGATAAGAATGCAAATGTGAGCTGATATGTCACTAGAAGAGGTGAATGAAATTTGCAGCCCTTCTGCTGAACAGGCCCACAAGGACAGATAAGAAACAAAGAAGGTACCAGAAGGGGAATGAATATTCCTCTGAGAAGCTCAGTGCACGTTGACCACCCTGTTAACTGTACATCATCATCATCTCTTCAGTTCTCCCCTGGCTGAAGTTCATTACTAGTTGCAGTTTTGCTTTCCAGGCAATGTAATGAATAATGAAATTATTCATAATGAAATTCTTTCTTCTATAATGAAGAATTTCCAGGAAAGTGTTAAGAAAACATTCAGCAATGAAAATGCATGATAAAAATATTTCTGCTGTCTTTGTTTTAATTATAGTGCTCACAAGGTGAGAATATCCACTGCCAGGCTGTCAAGTGTTGAGGCTATGACCATTCATGCTCAGCTTTGCTTGAACACATCTTGCCTTTGCTGGAAGAAGTAACCCTCTTTCTTATTCAGCCTTATTCCAGGCAGACCCTTTCTCCCTTGGTTTGTGTAAGCAGTGTATTTTCACTCATTCTAGAATCTAACCCTGGAAAATTCATCTCACTCCTATGACCAAAACACATCTTGCTAGTTCCAGTAGCCAATTTCTTTTTGACTCAGTAGAAAGATATGCTCCAAGGGGCTGAGTAACAAGCCTTTAACTCCTATGGGCTTGAATTCCCAGCCAGAATCCCTATGCAGTGCCTCTGATCTTTAAAACGTGTCTATGAAGTCTTCTATTTCTAAACTCCCTAGTCCAGATTTGCCCTTTTTATTTGCAACATTTTGCTGTCAAAAACATTTTAATACCACCCTTCTTGCTCAACATAGATGGATGATAACTTGATTGCAAATGTCTGTGATTTGTTAATAAAGTTAAGAGAAAGTAGAGATGATAGATTTGTGAGTTTTTTACTCCCCTACAAGTAGATGAAATGGCAAGCCAATGCCAGTCCTCCTAAATTCTAGTGAAGAACAATTACAAAGTCTATTTCTTAGTTTCTATTCAAACCTCTATTCTCTAAGCTTATTGTATTTCTAGTCAACTAACACCTGATTTGAGGAGTTTGCATGTGAAAATATTTGCTGAACTTGGATCCCTGATGGGAAATACAATCCACTGAAATCGAATGTATTTGTGAAATATAAACACATTTTCATTATCTGTAGCTCATAATCAAAGCAAAGTTTCCTTCTTTGACAAACATCCTATTCACTTTGGAAGCAGAAATAAAGCAAAATTTTTGCATTTATTAATTGTTCATCCCTCCTGTAAACATTAGCTAACAATTTGCAGTTGAATCTTAAGTCAACCTGTAGCCCTAAAAGGTACCGCTCAGTTTCAAAACCCTTGGTCTCCACATTCTGAGTGGGCTATAATCTTGGCAACATGCATTTTCCCCATCCAGATCCATAATGTCTCCCCAGGGAGGAATTTGTCAAAGGAGGAATTTGTGAAGTCACTATCTTCACGGAGGCCTTGGGGAACAAATTTAGCTGATGTGTATAAAGACCTCTGAAGGTGAAAAATGGGGCAGGGTAGTCACTGGTGCCATAGGGACATTCTTGGCAGTATTGGAGAATCTTCCATGAATTAAACAGGAACCATTCTTCTGTGATCAAGACAGGAGATTTTCTGAGAAAATTACATGAGACTGTGTATGAAATCTAAGAAGTAGTTATTTAGATGATATACTTCTGTAACGCCTCATACCTATTCAGTTGAAATTTCAAAAATTTTTAAAGCAAGGGGAAGATATAAAACCTTGAGACTTACAAACACAATAATTAAAAGACTTGATGGAAGATATTGCAAGTTTTTGAAAGAATACTCTCAATTTTGAAGAGAAAAGGATTGCTACAAGTTATAAAACTAGATACCCCATCTATAGAAAAGCATTTTATCTCTGGAAACCTTGCTCTATTGCATGGACTAATTTTTTTTTTTTTTTTGTTAGAGAAAGAGTCTCACTTTGTTGCCTTCGATAGAGTGCTGTGTTGTCACAGCTCACAGCAATCTCCAACTCTTGGGTTTAGGCGATTCTCTTGCCTCAGCCTCCCATGTAGCTGGAACTACAGGAGCCTGCCACAATACCCAGCTATTTTGTTATTGTTGTTGCAGTTTGGCCAGGGCCGGGTTTGAACCTGTCATCCTCCATATATGGGGTTAGTGCCCTACTCACTGAGCCACAGGCACCACCTGCATGGACTAATTTTTAAAATTATACAAAAAAAATTCTACCCAAACCTATCTTGATGTTATAAGTTTTCTTTGGATTTAGATGTCTTCTCAAGATTAGAAAGTGGTCTAATAGAGAATCATTTTGGGTAATGCCTATGGCTCAAAGGAATAGGGCGCTGGCCCCATATGCTGGAACTGGCGGGCTCCAGCCGAAAACTGCAAAAAAAAAAAATAAGGAATCATTTTCTTTCTGTGAAATGTATATGTAGACAGAGAGAAACCCATTTTTCTGATGAATAATCACAATTATTAATCAAATGACTCATCATAGGGCAGTATGAGATTTAAAGAGAAATATTCCCATTTTATCATTATACAGTGGCACTATACATATTTTAATGAGTCATGTTAAGTCAATCAATAAGAAGTTAATGAAGAAGTAAATATAAATAGGTAAGCTTTGCCTAATTCTTTTCCTTTGAGCATCAATTTGGAACTTTCAATGACTTAATCTACCAAAATTCTTCTTGTTTTTTCTTAATTACTTCTTCAGAAGGCAAAGTCTTTTGACTGAACACTTTAATTCTTTATTTAAAACTTTCAGTTTCTTTTCATTTCCTAGAGGACAAACTCTTGCTGTGCTATTTATTCACAACTCTCTTACTATGCTATTTATTCACAACTTCCCACAAACCAACCGTCTTCACTCTTGCTTTTCTAGTGCCCTTTGCACCTGGCAAGTCGATTCTGATTTGGTGATCCAACAAGCCCTGCATTCCCTTACTTCCCTTCCTTTCTCCTTCCCTTCTCCCTCTGCCTAAATGCTTTTGCTCTGATTTCAAACAATCATGCAGCGTACACATGAAGGGCTTCCTTCCATGAGCAACATTCTTAGTCGAGCCCTACGAACTTCAATCTCTCCCTCCTGTGAACCTATGGAGTCATGGTACTTATCAGTGGATCATATTTTAACTTGTGACATCATATATAGAGATCTTCTATTATTAACTAACTAAGCATATATTTATAGGTTATGGCTCTACTATGATGGTGAGCAACTTACAACTAAAATTTATTACTTCTCCGGTTTTCCCTCCTCTCTTCCCTCTTCATGGACTGTAAATAAAGGGCTTTGTCCAAAACAATCCAGAAAACATCTGATTAAGAAGTGTTATGTAATTAATTCCTGCTTTGGTTTCCATGCTGGCTCTCTAGGTATCAATATTTAGATGAAATACAGAGCTTTTGAAAGATTCCAGTTTGATCCAAACTTGATCATTACTTGGCCATTGCAGTTATTTTGTTTACGTGATCCTTCTTTTTAAACCTAACCTTTGAAAGTGATGGTCATTCCCTAGTGTTGGTCAAAAGGTAATTTTGAATAAAAGCAAATTCACAAGGATCCTTTGAGCTCCTAAAAGGGAAGCATAATGTAAATGCGAAACCTGTGCTGTTATACACACGATTATCAAGTGAAGTCTGAAGGAGTCACCTCTTAGATTTGCAAACTCAGATCTCACTAGAACAGCTTTTTTTATATTACTAAGAGATTCTATCAGATAGCGGTTTCCTCTGGTGTTGTCCATGAATTTTGAGGGTAAAATTGTATTCAATTAAATCATCCTGTGGTATTTTTCTTCCTTGGTATCTGGCCCTTTTATCTGCCGATAGCAAAAGTCTTCAGGATCTTGGTCCCATAGAATATTATGTAAAGCTTCTCTATGAGTCTAGTCAACTTTATCCTGAGTCCACAAAGCGCTTTTTATTCTCAATGGGAAGAACCAGTGCAGTTACAGTTAGTGAGGTTATCAGCTTATTTGGTGCACTGCCAGTGAAATAATAACCCTGAGGGACACAGGTCTTTGTTCTAGATGAGTTCTTTGCAAACCTTAATTTTACAGGTTGAAGACACATAACTACTAGTTGTGCGATACCTCACTACATTGGTCCAATAGTAAACAAGTGTAATACAGCACTTAAATATTTGATATCCAGTCTTAAATGAAAAAATATGTATTCTATAATGAATACTTAATTAGGACTGCAAACTGAATATAAGAAATGGAGCCCCTACTGCTTCTGAGACAAAGCAGAGTAAAATGAATTACCATCATGCAGGGAATGATATTAATAGTGTCCAGCTTTATAAATGAATCCAATTTTAAGCCACTTTAGTTGCTATCCTACTGAGAAAGAGTGCAACATGTCTAACATATTATTTCCTTTCTGGAAAATGACAAGATTTAAGCAGAAAACAATTTTAACTTGCTGATGTTTTCCTGCATTAAATATTTCTAATTATTGAGCACTCACAGTCAAACATCATTCAGAAAACAAATGTCAGTGCTCTTTTCAGCATCAGCATATTGAAGGAATCATCTTTTTTATTTTTCCCCTCTTACAAAAGAAATGAAGTAGTTGAGGGATTGTTTGGGTGACTTTATAGCATCAGTAATTGTTGGTCCACTCCCTGTGTCTGTGGGAGAGAGTTGGTGTCTCACTCCATGTGGTGCCTTAGGTTTATGTGCTGTGTCTCGTACTCAGGTTTTCTGCAGGTGGTGGAGCCACGAGGAAGTGATGTAGCAATCACAAAGAAATGTGCTAGAGGATGAGCCCCCCAAATACCACTTTCACATAATAGGAGCAAGTCTGTTGTGATTATTATTATGGAAATGAGGATGATAATTAGAATACACAAATTGGACCTAAGTTAAAGAATCAGTAGACCCTTTCAATCATTCCTAACTTCTGATTGTAACATTCAATCTATTCACCAGCCATGGAGATACTCCAGTGTATGCTCAGCCTATGCTAGTCACTGGATTAAGTAGAAATTTTGGAAGTGATGGTATTCTGACTTGGGATTGACAGTCCTACTTGGCAGAGATCAACAAACATGAAATGTACTACTCAATTTTAAATGGTACAGAAATTCTGTATAAGGTGATTCAAAACATCATATGAGGACACCTGTCCCACTACTATGATAGGGAGAAAACTCATCTTTAAAATGCTCTGAGTTGTGAATAATCAGAGAGGTGGCATAGAGGCTTTGCTTACTTTGAAGATAACACCCTCCCAAGTAGTTTTACATGGTTGTTTTTAGGCAACAACCATATCATCAAAGGCTTTGTAACAGAAGGGGACAGTGAAGAGGAAACAGGGTCAAACTCCCTAGGATCTGCATATGAACCTGAATGTAGGGTAGTTCTCCAGGTCTTCTTTCTGAGCCATGGCACAACTGGAGGAAAGATGACCTAATGCTATAACTCCATGACCCCTACCTTGACAACCTCAGTGTTTTGTACTTCTAGGGCAGTGGTTCGCAACCTTCCTAATGCCGCAATGTATTTTCATTGTTACAAAGGCATCATGACCCATAGGTTGAGAACTGCTGTTTAGGGTGAGACCACGGATTATACACACTGTAACACATAATATAATATACATATGTGCATGTATATATATGCATACACATGTGTGTATATATATGTCTGTGTATACACGTATGTGTATGTATATATAATTAATATAGTAAAGATCAGATGAAAGATCAGATGAAAACAATTTAGGGCTAGACATAGGCTACCAAGAACCAAAGAGGACAATGAGCACCATCGTTTTCCTTAAACCATGACATTCTGGAAGAAGCAGATCTTTCATTAGGCCAAGGGAACAGGAAGATTTCAAAACATTTAATCAAACCATCAAATTCCAAGATACTAAGACAGTTGATAGATGGACGGATGGATGGATGAAAGTACTAGGTGGATTAATTTCTTGAATGATCTCTTTCTGAGCATCTTCATTCTCTAGCTAGTGTGAAAAAAGGTCAGACTTGAAATACCTCTTGCTTTAAAAGCTCTTTGGTGAGGGGTGGTGCCTGTGGCTCAAAGGAGTAGGGTGCCAGTCCCATATGCCAGAGGTGGCGGGTTCTAACCCAACCCTGGCCAAAAACTGCCAAAAAAAAAAAGTCTTTGTTGAGTAAATTTTATCATTTCACATAAGATAAGCAAAGTCCTAGACAAGAAATAATGATGATGACAACTGAAGCAAATCCCCGAGTCATAAACATCTTACTTACGTACAGGTTTAATAGGGGCAAGTGTAGTAAGAGTTACAAACATCCAACTGATGCATGAATCTCACTTAGGAATAGAAGCTATTATAAGTAATAAGTAAATATACCTGTTCCTATTTACATACAAATTCAAGTTAAGGAAAAACCTACCGAACCTACAGCACTCGTAACCCAGGGATTGCCTATACCATGTAATAAAGATAATGCAAGTTCTGGACTCTAGAGTAAGGTTTTTATTTGTATGTATTGATTAATTCTTCACAATTATTCCATGAAGTAAGTGGTAGTCTCCATTTCATTTTTATTTTTTTCAATAAAGAAACTAAAACAAAGCAGAGAGTGTTCAGTAACTATCCTGAGTCATGCAGCCAGGAAGCTATTGTTCAGGCACTTGAACCCAGAAAAGAATGACTTTTGAGAATTTGCTCTTAATTACCACATTTCTCTGCCCATAGGAATTAAGCATCTGGAGATTCTCTAACAAGAGGCCGAAAAGACACATATACAAGAATCTCATACACAGCTCACCTCTCTTGCATTGTTTCCCAAAGCATGTCCCCCTAAAACGTCACTCCACAAAATGCTGACTGATTCTGCCCCTCGCTGCAGATGAGCTAGGGAGGAAGCCAGCCGGCCTGGATAAGATTGTAATCGCACAGATATGTCTTGTTTGGGGAAAAGGCACAGTGTCAGGAGAGGAGAATGGATGCTCTCCATCCATGGGCGACACCCTTTCCACTTCATGATATACGGACACCAAAGACACTGTACATCATGGTGACATGCACTTAAACTTAAAGCTGGTCCAAGCGCTTCTGTGTTCCCCGGGGGAGCTGCCATAAGCTGTGATCTATGGACAGGGCCCAGGGCTGCTCTCTGCTTGGGTTTGTTCTGTTTAGAGTAGTCCTTCCAAATACAATTATTGCCTTCACTACAAAGATGCATTTCTTGGGGAAAAAAAGTGATATGCATCAGGAGAGCAAGAAATAGAAAAAAGAAAAGGAATCTGGACCTTGTAGAAATGGTTGTCTAAAATAAAGTGATATATTGTAATCAAAAAGCATCGTATGGGGAATCAAAACACATGGCTTCTAACACTTTTCCCAAATCAGCCTCTGTGACCCTGAGCAAGTCATTTATACACTCCGGATCGCTGTTCTTTCATACGTAAAGTCTAGTGGTAAAATTAGACCTGTTCTTTAAAGTCCTTTAAACTTGTTTTATAAAGCAAATTCATTGTTACTTTTAATAGTTAGAGTCCATGTTTTCTCCTTCCTTTTTTTTTTTTTAAATTAAATCATAGCCGTGGACATTAGTGCAATTATGGGGTACAATGTGCTGGTTTTATATACAATTAGAAATACTTTCATAAAACTGATTAACTGAATTTTTTTAGTTATTGTGTTAAGACATTTATATTCTACACTTAGTAGATTTAACATGTACCCTTGTAAAGGCAGTATAGTTGTGGTCCCACCAATTACCCTCCCTCCACCTATCCACTCCCCTCCTTCTCTTCCCCCTCCTCTTTCCTCTCAATCTTGGGCTGTAGTTGGGTTATACCATTCATATGGAAGTGTGGGTGCTTATAAATTTGTTTCATAGTAGGGCTGAGTATATTGGATACTTTTTCTTCCATTCTTGAGATACTTTGCTAAGAATAATATGTTCCAACTTCATCCATATAAACATGAAAGAGGTAAAGTCTCCATCTTTTTTAAGGCTGCATAATATTCCACCACATGTATGGTGTACATATACCACAATTTGTTAATCCATTCATGGGTTGATGAGCACTTGGGCTTCTTCCATGACTTTGCAATTGTGAATTGGGCTGCAGTAAACATTCTGGTGCAAACATCTTTGTTATAAAGTGATTTTTGGTCTTCTGGATATATACCTAGTAGAGGAATTATAAGATTGAATGGCAGGTCTATTTTTAGATCCCTTAGTGATCTCCAAACATCTTTCCAAAAGGAACATATTAGTTTGCATTCCCACTAGCAATACAGAAGTACTCCCTTTTCTCCACATCCACGCC
>CAUYTI010020265.1:0-40971 GCA_963575145.1 Galago senegalensis | reverse complement strand
TCCCCCTGGGTAGAGTGCCGTGGCATTATAGCTCATAGCAACCTCCAACTCCTGGGCTCAAGCGAGTCTCTTGCCTCCACCTCCCAAGTAGCTGGGACCACAGGCACCCGCCACAAGGCCCGGCTACAAAGTAAACTTTCTTATGACATCCCATCTTCTTTCCTGCTAATGGCCAATGGAAAAACCTACCATGTTGAGGTGGTTAAGAGCCTAAATGAAAGATTTTAGTAACTAAAACTAATTCTTCTAAGTAATTACTCATGGGGGGGTATGGGAAAAAACTCTTCTACAATTCAAATAAATAATTGGATTTACATTATTCATTTGTGAAAAGGAAGGTCATCTGTATGTCTGAGGAACAGGAGAAAAGACCCCAGAATGTCCCTTAAAGAGGAACAGTCAATAAACTTTGGTAGCTACTGAATATAACATCCTCTTGCTGCTGAAATAAAGTGTGATCAGGCCTCTGATTGGGTGGCAATTTGTATGAGAGCTGAGTGATGCTTCTGGCTCGTGGGTCACTAACTGGAGGAGCAGCTCTAACGTAAAGTACTGCCAGATTAGGCAACGGGCCAGATGTGAGAACAGGAGGAAACTGCCTTGGTATCTTCAGCTACGCTCTGACGCCCTTTATTCCATTGCGACTGAAATTGAATGCCTCAATGTCTCCACCCTTCACAAATCCTGAACCCAGATTCTTCATTCAACCAGTATATAAATGATCGCCTTTGGTTAGTGTTATCATTACTATTATTATTGAAGAGGTATTTTCTATAAAGATAGTTACTCTGGCTGTTGGGTGGAGAATGGATGCATAGGAGGAGAACACAGCAAGAAGATGAGAGTATCCTGGAAGGCTTCCGAGAGGAAGAAGCAATGACTGTGACTCAGACTAGGGTGACAGTTTGACATTCAGAGACTTGAAAATGTGAGAGCAGTGGCCGCACGACAGAATTGTTGGAGGAACTCGTGAAAAACTCTGACGGGTGAGCGCCACCCTCAGGAGTTGACTTAACTTTCTGGGCAGAAGCGTGAGCGCTGGTTACCTTTCCACAGCGAGGGCTGAGACTTGGGGGACTCGACAGGTTAGATGTGGAGACATTAAGAAGACAGAAGGACCTCATATGAAAGCTAGATTTTCAGCCACATATGGACAAAGGGAAGACCAAGAACTCTGATTTTTGTGGCAACTCTCCCTAGTTTTTGATTCTGCAATTTTTAAAACAACATATATATCCATTTTTTAGGTCTAAAGAACTATGAACTTAACAAACTAAGATGGATCTGACATGTAGGTGATTCGTTGGAACTTCTGCCTTAAATTAGAGGGGGTTAACTCTCAGTATGATTTTGGACTTTTACAGAAATGTAGGAGTGAAAACTCTTTGAAGACCCTTAGATACTCATCCATTAGTTGGATGACACCTCACCAAGAATAATGGTGACTTGATGCATTTGGGGCACTGCAATTTAGGGTTAATTTATTTACTCTCCCTTCCTTCCTTTCCTTCCTCCGGTCCTCCGTCCTCCCCCTTCCTCCCTTTCAGACTTAAACAACACTCTTCCTAGTGGAGTACAAAAACTATTCCAAGGTCGCTGTTCACTAGTAGAGCTATGTCTTGAACTCAACACATGATCAATTCTCAACCTGCACTACATCCCTACCTCAGTTTTCAGCAGATTTGTTTTGTTTTTGGTTTGTTTTTTGGGTTTTTTTTTTTGGCTGATGGACGGGGTCTTTATATATATTTTTCCTTTTGAAAATACAATGTATATACATTAGGCACTTTTCTAAACATGTACCAACATTTCAAGAAGCCTACTATATTTCTAATATTTTTATTTATTCATTCATTATTTATTTATTTTTTAGAGATAGAGTCTCACTTTATTGCCCTTTGGTAGAGTGCTGTGACGTCACAGCTCACAGCAACCTCCAGCTCTCGGGCTTAGGTGATTCTCTTGCCTCAGCCTCCCGAGTAGCTGGGACTACTGGCACCCACCACAATACCCAGGTATTTTTTGTTGCAGTTTGGCTGAGGCCTGGTTCGAACCAGCCACCCTCGGTATATGGGGCCACCGCCCTATTTTTCATATTTTTAAAATAATGGAAGGAAGTGATCTGGTAATAAAGTATTCCTTAGTCACACCATCCCATATGTACAAACACACACTATGTAACTGGCATAGTGACATGCTTACGTCTATATCCCCATCCACCATCTGTCTATTTCACGTACTCACACAGTGCTTACCCAACTAAATCTGAATTAGATAGCCTCAAGAGCTAAATGCCTTATACAATTACATACTATGAGAATACAATTTCAGAATATTTGCTTAAAGAGGATTCATTAACCAGTAATATTGTCAAGTACTGTATTTTTTGTTTCCATTTAATATTTATGTTTTTGTACATCAAGGGAATACTGGTGACAAAATCTTACAGATGCATCATTCATTCCTTAATTCATGTGTGTAGTCACTTAATCTATGATTTATTGCTAACTTTTCTCTAAGTCCGAAGTAATTCTGGGGTAGGGAGATGAAAAAGTTGATATTTTTTCTATCAGAATTTTGAACTATAAATACTACTACCTTCATACAAATAACTTGTACAAAAGTACAAGTTATATTTCATATATGTAAATTCTATACAGTAATAAATAAATCATATTTTCAGAATTATATGTGCATAGAATTTCCTCTCTATTAAAATATCCGTATTCTTAATTTACTACACAACAACAACAAAAAAAATGAAGTGGTCTTCAAGAGTCGCGGTCTTAAAAATATAAACACGTATTTTTAGGCAGAAAAAAACAAAGGTCATCTCTGACACATGACACTCTTCAGAACACATTCCACCTGTGGTTATCAGCAGGAATAAACACACATGCATAGTTATGATTCAAAAAGCAAGTATTGGTTAGGAGTTCTGCATACCTATTCCAGGGAGGAGCATCAGAGTTATCAAAGACTACACTGCTGGCCGAGCTTTCCTTGCAGACAGCAGGCAGGTGCCGTGCCACCACAAAAGCTGAAAAATAAACAAAATTTTAAAAAAGTAAGGATGGGGTAAATAAATATAAACCAAGATAAAATAATAAGTGGGGTGCTTGGATCACTAAACTATGAGATGGAATATTCATCAAATGACAGGTTTCAAAAATGGAGATTCACCCCCAACATTTTCCATCTATACTTTGTTAAGAAATCCTTTTATTCTACAACATCTGTTAGCATCCCACTGAATGAGCGGTCCACAGCAGGTTCTGGGGAAGGGATGTGTTTCTGGGACCTACCTTTCCACACTGATGCCACATCTTGGGGTCTCTGTCGTATAGTCTCATGTTCTCAGTTTGAAACTGCCAGTAGTTGAGAGTATTTTATAAGTTCCCCCCACATGAGTATATATAATGTTCATAAATTTGTCTTACATATATAAAGCTTTACGGTTGAAATGTTTGTCTCCTTGAAATCTTATGTTGAAATTTAAATGTCATTGTAAGAGTATTGGGAGGTGAGACCTTTAGGAGGCAATTGGGCCGTGAAGGGTCTGCCCGCTGGAAGAGTTTCTCCCATCTCCCTCTTGCCTAACTTTGCAATTCCACCTTCCTCCACGAATAACACAGGTTTCTTCTGTCACATGTGATTACCAGAAGGCCAATCCCAGCGTCTTGATCTTGGACTTCACAGCCTCTGGAACTGTGGGCCAATACACTTCTGCTCATTATTAACCACCCAGTCTGTGTTATTCTGTTATAGCCACACAAGAGTTAAGTGTGAGTTCCTCCCACAACTTTAATATCAAATAATTTAAGAATCGCTTATCTTAGCAATTCAACTCGTTAGTTCATAGCAATAAGTATTTGGAGAACATTCATCATTTTGATGAATATTTACCAAGCTTATAATATGAAGCACGTATTAGGTTGAAAAAAAATAGGCTTGGTTCTTGCCCTCCAAAAGCCAACTTTGGTCAAGTGGGAGAGGCCAAGTTGGAAGCAGATTGCTCCAATACAGGGTGTGGAGAGTTTAATAGCTGCCGGTGCAAGGAAGACACAGGGTAAGAGGGCAGAGTCACAGAGCAGAGGGCCTTTAGTTGAGTCTGGAGTGCTGCATAGGAGAGTGAAAGACAGAGAAGGCACAGGGGCGTGAGGAGGAAGGAGAAAGATATTCAGATAGCACGCTCCAATCCAAGAAGCTGCGGCAGAATTGTATGTTCTGAAAACTGCCTTACGGGGGACTCACCAAAAGGTAAAGGAAATTGAATGTCCACCACAAAATGGCAGTATATCCTTGTGTAGATTTAAATGACTGCAAACCAGCCTCACATGACAAAGAGAAGCACAAATCCCAAGGATTTCACGCGATTTGAAACTCATTCCAAAATCCTGTCCCCAGTGTTATCTTATTTTGGCTTTACAATCTTTCTGCCAGGTAGGACAGTGCCACCTTGCAGCTACCATGTATTAGGGCAGTGGTTCTCAACCTTCCTAAGGCCGCGGCCCTTTAATACAGTTCCTGTGGGTTGCGACCCACAGGTTGAGGACCACTGTATTACGGAAACGGAAGTTAAGAAACTTGCCCAAGACCACAGAGTGTTTTATGCAGCCTGGAATGGACTAGAAGCTAAACGCGGAAGCCAGTTCTCCTTCTGCCTCATGGAGAGCTATGCTGCCAGGATCCTCGAGCATGAACAGGTGGCACAATGAGAAACATGGCGTGGGCAGTGGTTCTCTTATTTCACGACAGCAAGGGCTTTGCTGCTGGGTGCTGCAGAGTCGGCTCTGGGCACTGTTTCCACTCTCACCAAGTTGTTTCCAGTTGGATGAATGGAAGCATGGGGTACAACATCAAGGTCATGATGAGGTTCACGTTTTTTCACCTTTTGAGTTTCAATAATAGACCTTTGTACTGCCTTCTGGCAGACACGTCTGGCTACTGTGTCCTGTCCAGAAACTATAGAAAAGCCAGTCAATCTGCCTGAATCCAGCTCCTTCACCTTTTAGTAACTTTCCTAGCACAGTGTGGAGGCAAGAGGCTTGTCAGCAGGTAAGTCAGAGCTCCCTGTCTATCAGATAGGGAAGGAGGTAAGGACTCATTTGTTATGTGCACATGGGGAGAGGGGGTTTGGACACAGGAGAAGCAGATTTCCCCTGCAAAAATGAAGACAACTTGCTAGGACACAGCAAAAGAAGCTTCATATAAGAAAAAAAAATTGAACGGAGCCCTTGAATTTCTCAAGAGGATGCAAAATACAGTCTCTAACTCCAGGAAGGTTACAGAGGAATTTCTCCTTTTGTTCTTCCCTCTCTCCCCCTTGTTTTCTTTTAAACTGCTGGTGTGGAACTCTTTAGAATACTTTTTATTCAGTTCAGTTTCTTGTCATGCAGGTGAGAGACCAGGAAATCTTTCAAAGCCTCCAAATTGCTCTGTCCTTAGGAAAGAGGATACAGATTGATATTTTCAATGTTTGTCCAACTGAGAAACTGCTTACTTGTTACGGGTTTTCCAATATCTTGGAATGTATTAGAAATTATTTGGCTTTAAAGAAGAGTGATGGCTTAAAAAGGCAGTTCCTATTGCAGATTCTCTCAAGATAGAAACCAATTTCCAAGCAACCATGAGCAATAATGCTTAGAGAAAGGGTGCCAGGTATGAGACGAGGTCGGAATGGGGGCCGCATTCTGATATGGAGCTTCCAGCCATGACCTTGTCTTGCAATTGCTAAACAAACTACCCCTTAGCACAAGAAGGAAGCTTATTGTTCTTAGGTAGAATGATAGAAGGTTAAGTAAGGGATTATCTGAAACCAAATCAAAGCAGCAGCAACAGAGTGTGTGAACACTTGAGGAAATGCATGAGGTCAGCAGGTCTGATCTTAGTGATCTGCAATCTATTAGCAACTTAGCACTTGCCACACAGAGACCAGGTTTCTAGAGAACATTGGCAACTGGCTCTTTTTTTTTTTTTTTTTTTGTGACAGAGCCTAAAGCTGTCCCCCTGGGTAGAGTGCCATGGCATCACAGCTCACAGCAACCTCCAACTCCTGGGCTCAAGCAAGTGTCCTGCCTCAGCCTCCCAAGTAGCTGGGACCACAGGCACCTGCCACAACACCCGGCTATTTTTTGGTTGCAGCCGTCATTGTTGTTTGGCGGGTCCGGGCTGGATTCAAACCTGCCACCTTAGGTATATGTGGCTGGTGCCTTAGCCACTTGAGCCACAGGCGCCGAGCTGCAACTGGCTCTTATGGATATAAATTCTGAGAAAGCAGGGTCTAGAAAACTCTGTAACAGAAGAACCTGAAGAAATGAGGAGTTGGAGGGTAGGCAGACGACGTTATAGAGAGGCAGAGACAGAGGGGAGAGATAATAGTTTCTTGAGACCACAGACAAATCAGACATTAATTAATTCACCAAATACATCATTATTACAAATTCACCAATGAAGAAACTATTCCCCCCTCCCCAGGCTAATCCACTTTACATACAGTAATAAATGGCTCAAGTTGAGATGGGAACCTATGCTTGTCTGATACTTAAGTGATCTCTTTAATTGAACCACACTAATTCACAAACACTAGCAGTATGTATTTTCTTTATCTCAATAGCAGTCAAAGAAATCCAAATCAAAACAAAAACAGTGGCTCAGCACTCGTAGCTCAGTGGTTAGGGCCACATGCATGGAGTGTGGTAGGTTCAAACCCACCCTGGGCCTGCTAAAAAACAATGACTACTGCAACAACAAAAAAAAATAGCTGGGCACTGTGGTGGGCACCTATAGTCCCAGCTACTTGGGAGGCTGAAGCAAATGAATCGCTTAAGCCCCAAGAGTTTGAGGTTGCTGTGAGCTATGATGTCACAGTACTCTCCTGAGAGTGAGATAGTGAGACTCTGTCTCAAAAGAAAAAAAAAAAAGGCATGGATTGCATTAACTATAAGTAAATAGTAAACTATAAATAAAAACAGGACTATTGGGAAAAGAACTAATAAATTCATATTTCTGGTGGCATTATAGATGTGTACAACCCCTTGAATCACCAATCTTATTCTTACCTGTATTAAGAGTTCTTAAATATACTAACAGCTGTGGATTCCAATTCAAATTTGGAAAATGCTGAATTTAAAAACAATGGTCATCACAGCATTACATAAATATATTAATGTCTGTGCGTCTGGTAATCGTACTCACAAATTATCCCAAGGAAATATTTCAAAATTGGAAAATAGTAAATTTAAAAATAGTGGTCCTCACATAATTATCGTTGAGTACTCTTTACCCAAAATGCTGAAATGAGAAGTAGTTCAGACTTCAGAATTCTTTACAGTTTGGGATATTGCATGTTTGTACTAGTTGTGCATCTGGATCTGAAAATCCAAAATCTGAACTTCTCCACTGGGCATTCTCCAAATTCTCCTTTGAGCATCTTGCCAAGTGCTCAAAAATTCATGGATTTTGGAACATTTTAGACTTGAGATTTTCAGATTAGAAATATGATCTGTATTTATAATAGTTAATAACAGGCCATCTGATCTTTGATAAACCAAATAATAGCACACATTGGGGAAAAGAATCCCTATTTAAGAAATGGTGCTGGGAGAACTGGTCAGCCACACGTAAGAGATGATAACTAGATCCACACCTCTCACTGCTTGCAAAAATTAACTCAGACTGGATAAACTTAAATGTTAGACATAAAACAATAAATATTCTAGAGGAAATTGCGGGGAAAAATCTTAGTGATATCAGTCTGAGGAAAGATTTTATAAAGAAGATTGCGTTGGCAATTTCAGGAAAATAAATAAGTAAATGGGATCTTATCAAGCTAAAAAGGTTCTCCACAGCTAAACACACAATTACAGCAAACAGACAATCTTCAGAATGGAAGAAGATATTCTTATGGTACGAATCTGACAAAGGGCTGATAACCAGAATTTACAGAGAACTTGAACTAATCATCAAGAACAAAAAACTCATCTATCACTGGGCAAGATGTGATAGAACCTTCTCCGTGGAAGACAGACAAAGGGGCAGGAAACATATGAAAAAATGCTCATAGTCCCTAATCATCAGAAAAATGCAAATCGAAACCACCTTGAGACAGCACCAAACTCCAGTGAGAATAGCTCATGTCACAAAATCCCAAAGCTGCAGAGGCTGGCTTGAGTACAGAGAGAGGGAATACTTATATGCTGTTGGTAGGATTACAGATTAATTGGCCTTTTTGGAAAGGAGTATGGAGAATTCTCAAAGAACCAAAAGATCTTCCATTTGATCCTGCAGTCCCATTACTAGGTATCTACCCAGGGGAAAAAAAAGTCATTTTACCATAAGGACATCTTCACTTGAATCTTTACTGCAGGTCGATTCACAATCACAAAGATGTGGAAACACCCAAGTGCCCATCAACGCACGAATGGATTAATAAACTGTGGTATATGTATATCATGGAATACTATTCAGCCATAAAAAGTCAGAGATTTTACATCTCACATATACCTGGAAAGATATGGACAACATCCTCCTAAGAATCACAAGAATGGAAAAGCAAGCACCCAATGTACTCAAGAGCCCGCATGAGAAGAAAACACGACTAAATTCAAGAAGGGGGTAAGGGGAGTAAAGAGGGGGCTTGGTAAGTTCTCATCTAATAGTATAATGCAGGGCTATATAGCACATTCCCTGGCTGAAGTGCTCAACTACAACTTGGACTTGACCTAACAAACCCAAATAATGTAACCTAATTGTATGTAGCCTTATGTTCCAAAATGAAAAAAAAAAAATCTGATAAGAAATAGTGAATAACAGATACTATTTGTTCATACAGTAAGGAAGCACTTAAGAAAAAGTTGGTTTATTAATTTCACAGTCTATTAGGTAGCCATGAAAATAACATATAGTAGCAATAGGGAGAATGATAATGAAAGCAGAATATAAAATTGTATTCTGTGATTATAAATAGATATAAATATATGTGAATAACTACTAACAGGGTGATTAGAGGAAAAGAAAATAGCTGTGCTAGGGAGACTAATTATGAATGCATTAAAAACCATAATCCCACTCTCAAAAGATTAAACCATATTCATTCAAAATACACATGGAATAAAAGTAAAGACACAAAAATGTCAAAAAGAAAACCATATCTGATATATGTGGAGAATGTGTTTATGCAGTTAAATGTCTAGAATATACAATGTTGTTTTGTTGTATCATTAACTATTTGATGGCAGAGAAAGGTGATGCACTGAGTATATATAAATATATATGCATAGAATCAATTTCTCATAATATCAGGAAGTATAAGAAGAAAGCTAAAATAAAAATAAGACGATAATAATAGGAAGACTTGTTGACAGATTCGCTATTACAAATGAATTTAAATGTCTCAGGATCAGTAATCACTTCTTCTCACATGCCTCCATCCCATTCCTACCCATTCTCTGGCGTAGGAGGGAACTAAAGAAAATGGCTGAAAATGGTTCCACTCCTTCAATCTCTGCCTTAAGGTGTTAGCCCATATCCCCAGCAGGTGTCCTCTATCTCTGGGAAGCCATTACGTCTTTGGCAGAGTCAGAAGGAACATTGGAAGAAACAGAAGCTAAGTTTTGGTCGCTTGCTTCTATCTCCTGCGGGAACAAGGGTGAGCTAGCAAGTGTTCCTCGTCCCTCCCACACACTGCCCTCTCCACACTTCCTTAGTCTCATCCATGGTTTTAGGCAGGAAACTCCCAGCATCCACTGCTTCAAAGGATCTCAAGTCTTCAGACATGAGATGGAGGTGGGGAAAAAAGGAATTCCCTATGTTTATAAATCTTATAAATCATTAGAAATTCACAAACCCTTACTCCTCTCCCTGAATTATGTTTATACATTCCTGTACAAAAAATAAACAGAAAATTAAATGTAATTCAGGCACTCTTCAGTTTCTTTTGGATATGTTAGCATATCTGCTACACTTCCTCTTCAGCTCCTTCTTTCAAGTGTGTGCATGTGTGTTCATGTCCGTGTTTGAGGTTTAAGGGAAGTCAGGAACAGATGAAAGTCTGTCTCCAGACTGTGAGTATCTTCTCTGAGGTGTGGAACTGGACTCCTGAGCCATCTGGAAGCCCCAACCCCTGCTACCCCTGCTGACATTTGTAGTGAAATTCATCACTTGTATTCATACCATCTGCATATTCTTGCCCTGTTGAGTTTAGGTGGATTATCTCCTAAACTCTGCCTCATCTTGCCTCCTTCTGACTACAAGGCCTTTCTCAAGGTCTGGCTGTGATGCCCATTCAGCCCTGGACCACAGTCTCCTTCCTTCACCCATGTGATGGCATCCTTATCTGGGCTGCCAAGTCCTCCAGTCATCCAGAGTCCCATCTATGCCAAGATGGAACTTACATTCCAGGGCTTCCCTCTGCTGACCATGCCGAATTCCCAAGTTCACTACGATGTTGGTAGAAGAACACAGAAAACAGCTGCCTGTCTTGGTACATACATCACTTTCACAAATGCACCTGTCCCCTCTCCGGGATAAACTGCAGGTGGGAAAGCTGGAAGGCACCATGTAGACTATATCATCTTGTCCTTTCCACTGTCATCCTTGTTTTGCAGAATTCCCCAAACTGAGCAGGGGGGCCTGTTTTTCATTTTCTGTCTTAGTGTCATATTTTCTTATCACCACAGAGTGAACCTAAATGCAATAAGGGTTGTGAAAATTCTTTCCCTAAAACTAACCTAAATTTCCAATTCAAGCCATGACAGAGTAACAGGATGAAATGTAATGTACTTCCCTCCCATCTCCTCCAAAAACAATAAAACACCCCCCCAAAAAGAACTCCAGAAAACTGTACAAAATATATAAAATAGCTGTTTTCAAGAATAAGACTGGGATAAGTGAGCAAAGAGAAACCTACAGGTGGGATTTTGTTTTGAACAAATTTCTGGATGGTCAGCAGAGGAAGAACCAAGCTGAGCTTGGTTGCCCCACTGAGGTGAAGAAATGATGATCAGAGTTTGAGGTGTCCAGTAACACTGTGGGAAACCTGCTCAACAAAATTAGTTATTAGGGAAATGCAAATTAAGGCTGCAGTAAGATGCTATCGCATACCCGTGAATATGGCTAAAATTAAAACGACTGGCTATACTTACGATGTCAAGGATGTGAAGCAAGTAGAACTTTTGCATAGAGCTGGTTGGAATATAAAATGAGACAACTTGGGAAAAACACACAACAGACGTTTATCATACAAACACACATGTCCTATCCAGGTGAGCGCCTATACCCTTAGGTATTTATAAGCATTTTCACAGAGGTTAAAAATATATGTCTATGGAGAAACTTGTACAGGCATGTTGTTCACTATCTCTTTATTCATAACCACCCCAAACTAGAGATTAAAAAAAAAAAATCATTCAGCAGAGAGAATAAAGATGAAATTTGACTATTGTGCGATCAAATTTCTAAAATTTGATTTAAAAAAGATGAGGTGCTGATATTCACAGTATCAAGTAAAATTTCCAAAAATATGCAGTACACATTTTTTATTCCATTTTCATAAAATTCTACAAAGAAAAATATAATCAGTAGGCCCCAGAGCAGAACAATGGTTGTTGCAGGCTTGGGGTGTAAACTGTCTAGGAAGGGGTTAAGAAAACTTTTTTTGGTGATGGAAACGTATTATGACTTGATTTAGTGGTGATAACAGGAGACAGATTTATCCAACCTCATCCAAATTTACACTTAAAGTGAGTGAATGCTGTTTCTCATGTCTTATACTTCAATTGAGTCGACTAAAATAAAACCTTACCTGGCTTCTTATTCTTTTATAGTATCAGAGCTCTTAAAATCAAACATTTTAGTTTTAAAAGTCATGTTTAATATTATGCATTAATTTGAGTACATGCAGAAGTATTTTTGTCTTGCATTTGTTTTAAAATAACTCAGTGTTTGTGGGAAGGGTGGGGGGCATATAGGAAAAACAAGTTAGACGTATATTGCTAATGATTAAAATTGAATGACTGGTACAGGGGATTGATTATACCATTCTCTGCTTTTAAATATGTTTGTAACTTTTTACTTTAAAAGCTTGATGGTTTTGAGCCCAAGAGTTTGGAGTTGCTGCGAGCTATGACACCACTGCACTCTACTGAAGCAACAAAATGAGACTCTCTCAAAAAAACAAAAAGCTTTAAAAATACAGTGGATTGCATTTTTTAAAATGAAATATATTATTAGTAGTGCACTAGAATCAGGTGTCTGTTTTAACTTCCTTTTCTCCACGCCACGCTCCCTTGATCTTGTGTAAGATCTTTCTGGGTCTGTATTACTTTTTCTAGGCCTAAACTAAATTTAGTTTTCTCTTTTTATCTCTGAGTCAAAAGGCCCTTTCATATTAGAATCAACTTGGGTGCCATGTACAGGTCAAGACCTAAATAATTTCAGGAAAATTAGTTAAATCTACGCGTCTGATTCTTTATTTTAAATCATGATGAATTTTTGTGCTTTTAAAAATTTCATCCAGCAAAGCATTAAAAAAAAACCCCAAACTAGTAAAGCCTTCCTTGCAGAAGTAAGTTCCCTGTAGGAACAAATGAAACAGCGTGTAAAGAAACAACACCTTGTTAATTGCACAAATAATAAATTGGCTCAACAAGACCTCTAAAACAAACAGAGCGAAGAAACTAATTCAGCGCAGTGAAGACAAGGAGAGAGAGAGTACAAAACATTTTAAAAGGAAAGGGTATGGGACTTAAGTGTTTTCACCCTACCTTTCCCTTTTAAGGCATTAGAATTCTTGCCTAACTTCAGGGAAAGTTGGCTCCAAGTTCACAGTCACATGAGTGAGGTTTGTGTCCAGAAGTGCGGAGCCTATTCCTGACCGGGCACCAGTGTCAACAAGCTCCACGCTGACAAACCGAAACCCAGGGTGAACTCAGTGAGAGCAGAAATTGATTAAGGACGTAGAAGACAGTGTTTAACTATGTGGGCAGGGATGTCCTTTAGAGAAATTCACCTCCCTTTCACTTTCTCTGTACCGTATAAAATGGAATATGGCATTTCCCCCCAATCCTATTATCTCTAGAACTACCCGTTCTTTCTTTGTAGAAGAACCCCGAACTGTGTTTCTAATCATCAGGACTGGAACAAAATAACAAGGCATGTCCTAATTACCAAGAAGAAACCTAAGCTTCTGATCTCGCACTCTGATGAGATAAATTAGAGCTCTGCTCTCTAGAAACCAAGGCGTTATGGATAAGATGAGAATTCTGTTTAATCTGAACCTAGAACAGTAAAGCAGCAGAATGTTTGAGCCCAAGCTCTATAGAGGCAACCCAAATTCTATTATCTTAGAACTCTATTTCTTCTTTAGACACAGTCTTTTACAATTTAACTATAGCTTCTTGTGCTTTATTCCAAGGCAATACAGTGTCATTGACGTGCTTTGAGTAGAAGACTCGAGTGACAGAGATGGTCCTTATGTAACAGGTATCTGAAAGCTACCTGTTGGTCAGGTGGGACGCATAGGGCAAGGGACTCAAAAGGTGGCGGCCAAATCAAATTCTAAATGAGGATGTGACCTTAAGTGATGAAGAAAGAACATTTGTAAGCAGTAGTAAACTCCCGATAAAATTAGGTGACATAGAGTCTGTATAGATCCCCAAATTTCAAAGCAATGCAACACAAAACACTTGTTACATATCACTTTTAAGTTGTAAAAGCAGTGGAGGGGGTCTGTGATAATCACAAAGGTACAGGGGACTAAGTAGGATGAGGTCAGTTCTCAGCAGGTGTGAGAAGGCAAAGAAGGACGTGATAGAGAAAGTCGGCTTGTGTTGACTCCTCAGGATCAGGCTAGGGTTTTCCCAGGAAGTCTTTGGAGACAAGAGGGTTCAAGCACAGAGAAAAAGACGAAAACATCCAGAAGTCTACAGCCGAGAACATATTTGCTTTTGAGGGGTGGCATAGCAGCTTTGTTTGAGAAAAGTGCTTCTCCCCTTTGGACCTCAGCATCCTCCTGAAGCTCTAAATTTTTATGGTTTGAATTCACCCTGAAGACCTGTCACGAAGTTAAATGACAACCAGTTCATAAGTGAGAGGGCTGAGGGAGGTACAGTGGGAATCAGGAAGAGGGATGAAGCCCCTAGGACACACCTGCAGGATCTCAGCACACAGGTTCTCACACGAAGGCAGAGGTAGAGGGGGGACTAAGGGACACTTAACCAGCCGTCTCAACTGGCTGGATAGAAAAAATATGGAGGGGCGGCACCTGTGGCTCAAAAGGGTAGGGCGCCGGCCCCATATGCCCAAGGTGGTAGGTTCAAACCCAGCCCTGGCCCAAAAAAAAAAGAAAGAAAAAGAAAAAAAGAAAAAATATGGAGATGATTCACATATTTTCTCAAGGCTGAGGAACCAGAGAAATAATAACTATTGAAAGATTAAAAGAAAAAAGGAGATACGTCTTTGTGATATGATACATGTATGCAACTTTTAGGCAAGATAGAAGTAAATAAATCTGCATTTTGGAGATGCTGAGTTTGGTATGAGGGTGGCTCTCTGGCTAAGATAAAAGCAGTGAGCAACACACCGAAACCAAGCCTTGATGAGATCATTTAAACGGTGAAATACAAAGCTGGACTGTCGGCCCAACAGCTCCCACAGTGATTTGAGAAAAGAGGTGCAGAATAGGATGAAAAGAGAGTGTCTAGGGGGAGAGACAGAGAACTCAGTCTCAGGAAATGTCTTTTTTGTTCAGGAGGCAGGAGGCACAGAGGAAAAATCCAGCCCCAACCCAGGAAATAACAAGAGAAAACGGAAGAAGGCAGGATTCTGAGTAAGATTGATAAGGTTGTCCAGAAATAAGTAACAACTCCGTCCAATTCTAAGAAAGTTGATAAACAGACAAAGTAGGGGGAAAACAGCTTCAGGTTCCAAAGGAGAAGGGTTCACCTAAAACCTTTAAGACCGATGTTTCAGGATAATTAAGGGGTAGACGCATGGAAAGTGACATTGAGTTAAGGACGAGAAGGACCTGAGGGAAGTGCAGACCATGCTGAGAAGCCTGGGAGCTCAGGGAAGGCAGACAAAGGTCCCCTGATTGGAGGAGATGGCGCCAGCACACAGTAGGCACTCATGTCTCGGATGAGTTAGTTAAAAGAGACAAATAAACGAGGTCAGGAAGAATGTATTCATTTATTAGGAAAGGAAATTTAATTTTTAAGGCTGGAAATGCCAGGGTGAGAGGTCTGGCAAACATATTGAGGGAGAGGATGGAGGGTCCAGGTGGACAACTGAATGTCCTCGTGGAAGGGACACTCCTCCTGCAGAGACAGGAGACACAATGGATCTGCTGCAGGGGAGTGGCCAGCAGGTGACGGCTACCGTAAGATAATACTGGTTTCAAGTGCAAGGTCTAGAATTAGGGGCAGGAATGGAGAGGGAACTTTGGCAAAGCCACTGCCAAGTGTAAATGGAGACACTGTGAAAGGAGGCCTGGATGTACCCCCGGAGGCCAGGGAGACCCACACTGATGACAGGCCTGGTCCCCAAGGCTTGCAGATTTCTCCAGGAATGACTTGTCACATTGACCCAGGAACAGAGAACTGCTTCACGGGCCACAAGGAGAGCTTGGGAGGACAGACAGAGTGGGAGAAACTAGAGGCTCAGAAAGCAGCACTGGACAAGTTTCTGGTATGGCCAGAAGGGGACTCACTGTCTACACAGGAGACCAAGAGGAAGAAATGGGAACCAGAACTCAAGTGGAGAACGTGACAAGATGTGGGAGGGCCAATTTTCCAGGTCATTCTTCCAAAGGGATAAAGGTAACTTGTCTCCATTTCACAGAACAGAAAAAGAAAAGGTTTGGGAAGTATTCTGGACATATACAGAAGGCCCCATTAACTCTAGGATGCAAGACCAATGTGCCTGTAACTTTTATTTGAAAACACAAAGAACAGGGCCACATACAAGCAGGAAATTAAAAAACGTGTTTGGTACTATTGAATAAGAGATGAATGAAAGATAGAACAAAATCTATTTTCCTTCCCAGGCTGTGTAGCTGCTCCAACAGAGCTGGGTTTGAGAGGATGGCTTATAAAGAGCTGCCTCTGTATGCTTGGAGGAACTCCATGTAAATATTTGCAGGCAAAGAGGTCCTTAGATGAATGAAGTCTGCTGCTCTCCGATGTCATAAAAATAATTTTTTAAGATGAAGACTAAATTAGAATATTGCTGGTTTTTAATTCTTCGTGGGGGCCAGGAGGAAGACCCAAAGAATACATTTTGGGATCCCATTTTTGAAACTTGGTTTCATGAAGGAAAAAAAGTGTTCATTTTTCTTCCTTGTGAACACATACTTTAGAAAATTGTTTTGATATTTTGAAAGAAACAAGATTTGATCCTACTGGTTCCCTAACCTAATGAAGTCATCAGAGATTTCTTCAAGGGGACACATTTCTGGGTACCACCTCCAGAGATTCTAATTCGGGGGGCCTGCAGAAAGGCCGAGAAATCTGCATTTCTTAAAGTCTCTAAAGCAGCAGCCCCCAAACTTTTTGGCTTCAGGAACTTGTTTCTTAGAAGACAATTTTTGCACAGATAGGGGTGGAAGGGGGAGAGGGAATTAGATTCCCATAAGTAGTGGGCAACCTGGATCCCACACACATGCAATTTAAGTAGGGTCCGTGCTCCTATGAGAATCTCACGCCACCACTGAGCTGACAGGAGGCTGTGCTCAGGTGGTGATGCGGGGATGGGAATGGCTGTAAATACAGATGAAGCTTTGCTCCTATCCCTTCCATCCACTTCCTGCTATGCAGCCTGGTACCTAAGAGGCCATGGAATCATACTGTCTGCAGCCCACAGCCTGGGGACTACAGCTCTAAAGGCAGCTGAGAGTGGTAAGGGCATACTGTAACTAAGTAAAACGTAAGTATACTCTAATTTGCATCCTACAAAATTTAAGAGTGCACTGGCATTTTCAACTCCAATCTTAGAAGACTAGCTTATTGTTACATTTGGGAATCAAATATATAAAGTTTTAGTTGTTCTGCTTTAGAAATACAAACAGGCCTAGCTGCCATCGTGCAGTGCACAGAAGTGAATGTACTGCGTGTGTTGTTCCTTCCTGTCATGAAAGTTTTCTACTTCTTTTCCATAGTAATTCACATATATATTTATATTTGAATAGTTTTTTACTGTATATATCATATATATATATATATATATATATATATATTTTTTTTTTTTTTTTTTTTTTTGCAGTTTTTGGCCAGGACTAGGTTTGAACCTACCACCTCTGGCATATGGGGCCGGTGCCGCCCTACTCCTTTGAGCCACAGGTGCCACCCAATACATCTTATATGTTTTTATATTGTAAACCAGTGCACTCATGCACACACACACACACAAGTACATAAAGGTTTCTAAAACTGAAACAATATTTGTTCTCACAATGCACAATCTGCTTAGACACAATCTATTCTACTTTTTAAATTAATAGACTTTATACTTTAGTGTGGCCTTAGGTTTTGAAAAAAGTAGCACAAAAAACTACAGAGGGTGCCCAATATCCTCTTTATCCTTCCCTGCACGGTCTCAGTTCCCCTTACTATTAATATCTTCCATGAATGAGTATTTGGGTTATAACTAATCAATCAATATTGTTGATCTATTATGATTAACTAACTTGCATAGATCACATCAGATTTTGCTCTTGGTCCTTGTCACTCTATGAAATTAGACAAATGTGTAATGACATACATCCACCACTGCAGTCTCTAACAATAGTTTCATTGCCCTAAAAATGGCCTAGATCCCTCCTATCCATCCCTCCCTTCTGGCAACCCCGGTGACCACTGATCCTATTCGCCATCTCCCTAGCGGTGCTGTTCTCAGAAGGTCAGGTAGTTTGGATCATTCAGTATTCGGCCTTTTTTGGATTAGGGTCTTCCCCTTTGCAATAGGGGAATGTGAGCTCCTTTCTCATCTTCGCACAGCTTGATGGCTCCTTCTCTCTGTTGCTGAATAATATTCCACCATATGGACTACCCCAGTTTTATTCTTTAGTTCTGATCCATTAAAAAATTGGGTATGAACTTGATAAACTGATTTCAGGACTGATTAGTATCTGTAATTTGAAAAATACTACCTAGATTTGACTTGTACCTTGGCGTATGCTCCATAGGTGTGATCCCGAACTTTACCCTCCCTCTGTCTGTGAAATGTAGAACATAGATATTTTGGCACAATAATCAAGTAAATGAGGTGAAAACTGTGTTAATTGGTTTAATGTAACCATGTTAGATTGTATAAACAAAAATCAGCACATTGTACCTCACATATGCACAAGTGTATTCATGATCCATGTATATTTGGCTTCATAAAATAAAATGTAAAAAAAAAGAAAAAGAAAAATACCACCTAAAATAGATCATTAGGTGTTTGCTGGACTACAAACAAGAAGACAACTCAGTCCATACCACATGGGTGACAGGTTTAGAAACCAAAGTTAACAACAACATAAAGTCAAAGTAGAAGAGATGTAACAGGAAAGGGGTCTTTCAGCACCACTGAGGTCTAAGAAGAGCTGACAAGTGCCGGGATATACACATGGCCTTGTAAGGAGTCACTTACTGATCAGCAGACCTGGGGAAGTTGCTTTTATACACCTCGGTTTTCCCTTTTGTTCAAGTGATATAATAGTAACATCTATGTCACCGGATTCTTTTGACAAGTAAATGAAATCACACACACACAGAGCTAAGAAGAGTATCTGATATATCAGAAACTGTTAACAAATATTAATCTGTTATTATCCTTATTATTATTCACCTGTCGATTATTAACCGTCCTATGTTTCGTGCTTGTGTGGAATCTCTTAGGCTCTCAATAGATACTTTTTTAAATACTGAAAGATAGTGATTGTATAAGCTTATCTGGCCTGTAGAAGCATCTCAGAAAACCAGAACATGAGTCTTAAAGAATGCACGTCATTTAGTAAGTGTCGAGAGGAAACAAGATATAAGGGGAAGAGGAGACAGCAAAATCCTAGGCTGAAAATGAACAAATTAAGGTACCATTTGGGGCACAGTGATCGCTTTTATTCAAGCAGAGAATCTGAAGCCCAAATGAGAAACTTACCCTGCGTTGCCTTTTAGAGATCACTGATGATCTTTGCAATGACAGACATTTGGACTTCTTCTTTCAATGGGCATGGAAGCAAGACCTCAGTTACCTAAGCAGAAGGAATAAGGTTTTAATGCCCTTAGGCATCCACTGCCTGTAATGAGCTAGCATCTCTTCCATGCATGTTGGAATGGTACCTGTCATGTACCATCCTCGGGAGAACAGGGAACATCCACTCACACAGTTCTCGGTGTTCTGTGGTTCAGCTGAGTAACTCTAAATAGGACTGTTTACCTGCTGTCCACCAGGGTAAGCACTTGCTGTATGTGACTGGTTCCAATACAAATTTAAAACAAGGAATAAAAGGTCCTTTATTTAAGTTATTCTCATCACATTTCAAGTTCTCAATAACCACAGGGTCTAGTGACTACTGCACTGGACGGCAGAGTACAGAACATTTCTGTCATCATAGAAAGATTTCTCCAGGGGGAATCCAGAGGCAAGAGATGCCCCTGTTAAGAGAGGAATGGGATGCTTGCTGGAGGGGAGAGACACAGAGAGGGGAAGCGGGATTCATTCCAAAATCTGAAGGATTGGCAGATCCGTATTGAGAGGAGAGAAATATTGGGAGCAACTCAGGTAGCAAGACGTTGGCAAGAGAAAAAAAATGGCAGAAAAGGGGCTGACATAGAGATGAGGGAGAAAAGCTTCTGTCTCCCCAGAGATGTACAAAAATAGAGAATATGGAAGATGTAGAGACTCAAGCTAGTTTTGCTTGTTTTGAAACAGAATCTCACTGTCACCCTGAGTGGAGTGCTGTGGCGTCACAGCTCACGGCAACCTCAAACTCTTGGGCTCAAGTGATCCTCTTGCCTCAGCCTCCCAAGTAGCTGGGACTATAGGCTCCTGCCACAATGCCCGGCTAATTTTTCTACATTTAGTAGAGATGGGCTCTTGCTCAGGCTTGTCTCTAACTCCTGAGCTCAAGTAATCCACCTGCCTCCACCTCCTGGAGTGCTAGGATTACAGGTGTGAGCTGCCTCACCTAGCCAGAAACTCAAAGCTGTTAACCCTGAGCAAGAGGAGAAACAACCAAGGAGAATAAAGACAGTGGACTGCACTCGTGTTCTCACACTGCAGCTACAGAATGAACACACTTAACAAAAATCAAATCGGTAAAATTACTTTGGAGAAGCTATGAGAGGATGCAACTTTTAGGGGCCCAAATCATTGTTAACTTGGATAGTCATTAATCAATCAGTCAATGATTATTATTATTTATTGGGTCTCAATGTGACAGGTATTCAAAGCAAACATATCATCAAGACAGAAAGTATGCAACTACAGAAAACACTCCCAGGACAATCTAACCAAGTGCTGAATTACAAGGTCAATTTTAAGATGTTATCTTATGTTAGTCTAGCAACCCCCAGCGTCATGCTGTAACCCTTGGCTCTCGTGCCTTTTGTAGACGTCACAAACCAATCCTGACATTCCTTCTGGTTGAGGCCAAAGAGGGCTCAGAATGCTTTTCAACACAACACCCACCATTCCATCTACTGGTTAGTCTGAGAAATACAGCATACTTGTAAATCTTGTATCAGTAATATTAGGATTACATTGTCATTCACACAGAGGAAGGCCATGGTCAAACTGCAAATTTATTTTGATAAATTCACTTCATTGCTTGAAGTCCCAAGAGCCCATCAATCACTCAGATTAAAAAAAAAAAAAAACTGACCTAAATAGCTAGCCTCAAATTTACCATATATTCAATGCTGAGTCTCAGAACTTTTCCTCAATTGAGAGATAGAACCATCAGAAAAGCAAACTATAAATTTCAAATTAAAATTCATTAAAAAAGGGGCACAGATTGGACCATTTAAAAGTAGCCCCAATAAAGGACATTCTATTGTTGTCCAGTTTTTTTTTTTTAAGAAATTCTACCCTAACAGAGTTGTGTTAATCTCTAAAAAAAGATTAAAAATTACACTGGATCTCCAACGAATGGTAAAGGAATGATGTGTATATATTAATTACATAAGGGACAAAGAAAACCACAAACTAATCAAAGGCTTTGGAGACAGATGATGTTAACACAATTTTGCTTTATTTTCAAAGGTAACAGACCAGTGTGAACGTTTTCTAAGTGATTTGCCTGTCCATATTTGAATCATCATATCAAAATGGTATTAAAGTGTATTTATCGTGAAATTTAGGATCTAACATATATTTCAGACTGAGGGGAAAAATGTCAGAGTATAAAGAGGAAATAAAGGAAAAGGAACCCTTTCTCCAATGCCTGTTCTCACATCACCTTGAGAAATCGCTCCTCCCAGCTGCTGACGTTTCTGCACTGAGTCATCAGAGCCCACAACTGCTGACCCTACCTTGTTAGCCCAACTTCTTAATGCCAGGCTCTGCAGGGGGGGAAATTGGTAAGATGGTTGGTTGTACTCTGGTATCTCTCAACTTACTTGAACATTCCAAATTGAATGCAAACACATGGACCACTGTTTCCACCTTCCTCAAAGTGCTTACATGAAACTAGATAATTCTACAAGGGGAGCACTAGGATAGTTCAGGTAATTCCAGTTCTCTCCTTCATGTTCCACTGTGAAATGAGTGTCTCCAAAATAGTTCTATACAATATAATGTTATCAAATGAAATTGCATGAGATTTGAAATATTACACACGTACACAAACATACGTTGGTTCAAATGCACCTGCTGGCTTTTTATGAAGGTCCATCTTTATTCTAAGACTAGGTTCTTTTATCAGTATGGGGTTTACACAGTAGTCTTCTGTTTTCTTAAAAATTCTGACAACAGAGATTAGTTGCTTTTTTTTTTTGATTAGTTGCTGTTTTAATTGGCCCTTATTTTCAAAACCAATAGTTCATCACTTGGTATCAGACCCTAAACTATTGGAAATCCAAATTTTTGAAAAGGCTTGATATAGAAGACAATAACTCTTGAATGCAAATAATTATCAACATAATATGACAGAATATGTTTTTTGAAAATAAAACACAGAAGTTATAAAAATAAAATAGAATTTTTCTTATACATATACCCTATAATTATAAATTATAATATAATTAAATAAATGTAATAGAATTATATTTTATGTTATAATTTTTCTTATAAATATATTTTCTGATCAGGTCACATTATTATTTTTTTCATTGTCTGCCTTTTATTTTACTTATTGAGTCAAATTTTTAATACTATCTTTTCAAAACATATAAATAACATTGTTCCTTATGAAGAATGTAAAAACATCAAAAATGATAAAACATTTAAATCACTAATATTCTGAACACTAAAATTTCCACGTCTGTTCTTTTACTTTACATTTTCTTACTATTTATTTTTACCAAAAGGGCAATCAAGTGACATTACGTCAATTGCTTATGTCATGCTACCCGGGGAGTCTTTAGAAAGATTGTCCTTATAGAGGAAGCGTTTCGAGATGGCACTGAGAGTACATCTGGTTGTGCAGGACAATGAACTAACTGCGGACATGAAAAGTCAGCTGGACGCCAAGGCCTGTGAAAAAGCGAGATGCAGGAAGCTAATCCTTGCCTTAAAGATTTACACCAGCTGACCTAAAGCATGTGCATAGGACATGCCAGCAATGAATCATTTTGGACCCTATGATGATACCTTGACACCAGTGAGCTCAAAAAGCTTTTGTTAGAAAAGCAGGCATAGATGAAAGTAAGATTATCTCCCATTCAACAGATAGAAAAAACTTGACTCAGCCAACAGTCCAGGAGGTCGAAACAGAGACTAAAGTTTCTGATGCAGGCTTGAGCCCTACTGTTAGGTCTCACAAATTTTTGTAAGAAATGAGAAACTCTTTGACTTTAATTTGCTTGGCCTTTTGGCCTGCAAAAATACTAAGGCAGGCTGACATTTTGGCTAGAAATTTTGCAGCTGTGTAATCACTGGGGTCTGGGAGACCTTACTATACTTGGTTCAGCTCTCGAATTCCTTTTGAGATCAAGACAATGGAACTTATAATTAGCAAACTACCATAAGTCTCCGAGTATGACACATGAATAGAAATCTTCCTTTTTCTCTTTCCCCGCACAAGAACATAAAAATAGAACACATAACTAAGTTATATTTGCACTTCTGCTCACATCAACTTTTATAAAACTACATCTAAGGATGAAACTTTGCAAGAACCATGTCCCTTAGGAAGCAAATCATTTTTATTTTCCTCTGAGATTGGAGGTCCCCATCTCAAAAAAAACATATTTTCCCCACAAGTAATAATAAGGCCCTGAGGTGAATTTTGTAGAAAGGATGTTTTGTAGTTTTCAGGGTACAGGGGAAGCACCAGGCGGGAAGGGCTTTGCGTCTGATCCATCGGCTGCTAACAGAGCTGGGGGCCTGGAGCTGAGCTGGTGGCTTCACATGGAAAAGCCAAGGAGAACCTTCTAGAAAGTTATTTGTTTCCAGTTGTTGACCTTTCCTTTACATTCCCCATTTTACAAATTCACCTCAGGGCCTTATTATTACTGGTGGGGGAAAATACGCTTTTCTGAGATGAGGACCTCCAATATAAGTTACACAAGTTGCAACTGTGGGCTTTGATCATTTGTCCAACCCTACTGTGTGCTAGGCACTGAGCTAGATTTGCGGTCAGAATCCTTTATGTACCATTTAAAAATCAAGACACTTGATTTTATGTACATCTCTGTATATATGCACACACGTATGCTATTGTATGCTATTTCAATGTTATTTGTGTGATTCAAGAAAACATAGTATTTTCTTTAATTGAATACATTTAGTTGAGTTTGTTTCAACTTTATTTCATACACTGGTTCAGCGGCTGGGATACAATGTGGTAATTGCTGTCATTTCCCCATATAAAACCTCACTATAGCACATTAGTCTCTGCAGATGTTCTCAAATGTGCCCGGGCACACACAGAATGTCCCCTGAATCCATTTATATGAAATAGATCAGCTTCAAATGCAACGCTGGTCCCTGACCACATCGCCTGGCTTTCATTGGCTTCCCCGCTTCTACAAATTAAGTTTAAAACTTTGTGTCCACATCACAATCACTTTCTCTTTCTGAATCTTCCTGCAAGAAGTCACCAATTTTTGCAGCTGCTGCCCAGTGAGGCCATCTCTTGGCGCTCACAGTTCTTTCCCCCTTTTACACTGATTTACCAAGTGTTAAGAACTTCTCAAGCAATTTCTTTTGGTATTTGCACAACAATCACGCCCAGCAAGGTGCTTCATTCTTCCCATTTTGCAGATAGAAACTAAGATTTACAGAGGTGAAATAATAACGGCTCATATGACTGGGCATGAAACTCTCTGTGAACTGTGCAGGGTTGATGAGAAAGGATGTTTTGTAGTTTTCAGGGTACAGGAGAAGCACCAGGCGGGCAGGGCCTTGTGTCTGACCCATCAGTTGCTAACAGAGCTGGGGGCCTGGAGCTGAGGAGCTGAGTCCACAGCCAGGGCTCCTGAGTATGACGCCTCCCAGCTCAATGGGGCAACTGATTATTTCAAACAGTGGAAAAGTCATATTGAGGCCTTACACTGTGCCAGTTACTATTTTTACAACATTCCTGCTAGGTGCTATTGGTTTTTTCCATTTTATAGATAAGAAAACTGAGAGTCACGGAAGTCACTAATGCTGAGCCAATTAGGAAGTGACTCGATTTCAGTCATGGTGAGAGTTTCATTTCAGAGCGATGAAAAGGATGGCTTCTGCTCTGGGGCTGCACCTGTGTGACTCCCAGAGGAGGGAGGGAGATATGGAGGAGAAGGGGCCCAGGAGTTCAGCTTTGCTGTTCTGATTTGAGGGTATAGAGCCAAATTGCCCATGATGTTGTCCACTTGGATATATAGATGTTGACTAGAGAAAAATATGTCATTTGAGGCATAGATTTGAGTTATGGGGTTAACCGGTCATAGTTTAAGCCTGAAAGTTAAGTGGAATAAGAAGAAAAAGCTTCTGAACAGAACTTTGAAGGCCAAGGAAGGGGATTCTCACTTCAGTAACAGACAGAATAAGAAAATCAAGAGAAAAGAGGAAAAGAAAAAATATTGAAAAAACCAGTGAGGGTTATAAAAAGATTCAAGGAGAGGGAGGTTCCTTGGAAGGCAAAGAAAGAGAGAATTTCAAAAAAGTGAGTGGTATTCGGTCCGTGGTTTTCAGAGAAGTCAGGAAAGTGAGGACCAATAATCCTTGGGGCTTATGGACTAGAAGATCTTTACTCATTTTGATGATGTAGCTGGAGGGAGGTGATAAGATTAGAGGTCAAACTGCAGTGATTTCAGGGGCGGGGGGAAGATGAACTAGGGGAACTCAAGGACAGGGGTCCAGGACACTGAGAGGGGGGGGAAGGTGGTGAGACTGAAGTCCGGGCAGAACCTAGGAGGTGATGGAGTTTGCTTTCCATTCTATGAATCAAACCTGTTTGTATTTACAGCATGAAAGACAAATAACTAAAAGAATTAAAAAGGATGAAGACACGAAAGAGGGCAATACAAAACGGATGGAGGAGGGCAGGAATCGGTCCAGACTAACTCCTGGGGTCTTCTAAAGCCATCCCTCCCTCACTCCTGCTGGCAGCATTCCCAGTTTGGTCTTTAATCTCTTCTTTCCCCCAGAAAAGTGAGCTATCCACCTATTTCCCTACTTTCAACCTATGACCATAAGTTGTTGCCCAGTTAATTTTCCTCATGATATTCCTCAGCTCAAACTCCTTCAGTGTTATTCTGTAACTTTTAAGACACAATCCAAGTTCACTGAAGTACACAAGGTCCTTCTCCTGCTGGCCCTACCTCCCTTTCCCTGACCCGCAGCTCACAAGCCGTGTCCACGCACATCACAGCTTTGAAGCTGCCACTTGCATCGCGCTTCATAGCTACAATCCTCTTCAGTGTCCTCTGCTTTCATTGTGCCTGTATAATCCCGTCTTTTCTCAAGTCTCACGGAATGCCCTCTACTCACAGAGGGGAATCTCTACACCCTGAAACCACATAATAACGTTACCCTGTATTCTATCTTGACATATCAACTAACCCATCCTTTTCACGAATATTTTCTAAAAGCCTGAGCTGTGCCTATCACTGTGAAAAGCATCCAAATATGCTCAGAAGATGCCCCTGACAACCCGTGTATATCTGGTGTCACATGTAATCCTCGTGGCATTTTTAAGCCATTAACTGCCGCGTGAGTTAGGGGGTATTTTTCAAGTTTTCACGTTGCTTTTTACATTGCTAAGTTTCCCAGTTCTTATTTTACATTCCTACTGATGTATGTCTTAGGGCCATTTCGTTTTTCATGTTTTTATTCTGTTTTCATAATAAAACCCTGCGGTCCCATGGAAAAATCTTTCTGTGGCAGTCAAGGTGCTCCAAAGACATGTAAAGTTGGTCATCAAATCTGGATTGCAAGCTCTTAGAAGCTCTTGCAAGAGGCTATGTAGGAAAGTCTCCTTCAATCTCAGGAACATACAGCTGTAATTGAATAACTAGTTTACTGAAAGGATGTGCCAAAATTGGATAGGGTTTGCAGCCTCAAGATGGTAAGAAACCGTGTGAACTGATTTTTTTCTTATCTATGGCATACTGGCATGTAAAAAATTTCTCATAATACACACACTGCTCTGCCTTTGATTGCATTATAATGTCTATTTCTCTTTTTCTTTCTTTTTTTTTTTCTTTGAGACAGTATCACTATGTCACCCTCAGTAGAGTGCCATGGTGTCACAGCTCATAGCAACCTCAAACCCTTGGGCTTAAGCAATTCTCCTGCCTCATCCTTAGAGTAGCTGGGACTACAGGCGCCCACCACAATACCCAGCTATTTTTTTTTTTTTAGTTGCAGTTGTCATTGTTGTTTAGCAGGCCCAGGCCGGGCTCGAACACTCCAGCCTCAGTGTATACAGCCAGTGCCCTAACCGCTGAGCTATGGGCCTGAGCCAATATAAATCTCTCTTTCTCAAGGCATTCTTCTCTGTGCTTTGAACTTATTTCTTCTTATGTTTACGTATAAGTTGCATGTTGTTTGCTGTAAAAAGGCTGAGACTTTGATTTTCAAGTCCATTTCCAAAAGTTATTCACTGCCACTCAAATTTCTCTTGGAATGTAACTTAATTTCTTCACGTTATGGCACTGTGTCAAAAACTCTGTTCCAGTGAAAAAGGTACCACCCACCAACTTCAGATCTGCCATTTCAGAAAGTAATCACCAGATAATAACTTCACCTGATCACTCCTGGTTTTCTACAGCTGTTATTTCCTAATAATGTTTTATAGTCATTCCATAAGATTTATTTTATTTTTGGTGTCCATATTCTGATACTATTTTTATTTCTGCTGTGAACACCATCTGCGGTCTATTTCGATAACTTAACCAACTTATTTTGATTCTTTTGCATTGCACTTGTCTTGTGTACATAACATACGCATTTGTTCCTTTTATTTAAGAATACTATATATTATTTTCTGTTTCATTTTTTTGTTACTGGGTTGGATTTTCTTTTCCTTCTAGTCCAATAAGCATGATTTCTTAAAAATAAATTGTTTACAGCCAGGCACAGTGGATCCACACCTGTAATCCTCACACTCTGGGAGGCCAGGGAGAGTGGATTGCCTGAGCTTAGGAATTTGAGACCAGCCTGAGCAAGAATGAGACCCTGTCACTAAAAAATAGCCGGATGTTGTAGCAGGCACCTGTAGCCCCAGCTACTTGGGAAGCTGAGGTAAGAGGATGGCTTGAGCCCAAGGGTTTGAGGTTGCTGTGAGCTGTGACACCATGACACACTACAGAGGGCAACAAAGTGAGACTCTGTCTCTAAATAAATAAGTAATTAGTTAATTAAACAAAATTAATTGTTTGCATGTGGGTCAGCTCTGAAAGTTTAATGTCACTTCTTCACCTGTGCTTATATGATGCATTACAACAGCTGTAAGAGCTGCACTTTCTACCTCCATCACTGTGCCTTTTTGCCTTGGTGTACAAGAGAGACGCCCGGCACTCACAGCCCTGCAGCTGGCAAGCTCTGCACTGGGGCCCTGGTCCTCAGAGGCAGGGGGGGCTGAGCTGGTTCTGCTGCTGGGCCTCAGGTCGAGACAGGCTGCACACATGATGGGCACACTTGGATCCTGCCTCTCTTCCATGATATTCTGAGCTCAGCTGAGCTGGGCTCTGCCACCCAGATGTCGATTCCATTCATTACTCAAACACGGAGGGAACCACTCACAGCTGATGGAGGAGCAAGAGGTCCACTTTGTCTGGATCATCAAGGCTTTCGAGAATTCTAAGTCACAAATTCTTTTCCTTTTTTGATACCTTTAAAAATTTGCTATGGAATAACCACATCCTGGTGACCATTTCTAATATATTATCTGATTATAAAAAACTTACATGCACATTTATGCTTCTAATGAAAGATCTGGAAATATCTTATTTAGAAATTCTATATAAATTCAGGTGGGACCACACCTACAGTGCATCTTACAATGGTACATGTGAAATTTAATAGCTGTAGAATATTAATGTCTTAACACAATAGTTAACAAAATGCCATGAAGGCTCTGTTAACCAGTTTGATGAAAACATTTCAAATTGTATATAAAACCAGCACATTGTACCCCATGACTGCATTAATGTACACAGCTATGATTTAATAAAAAAAAGAAATTCTATTTAAATTCAATAAGTCCTTTTTGCTTTCTCTTCATTTAATACCAAAAAGTACGTACTCAATTTTTTTTTTCCCAAAAAATTCCACATAGGTACTTCAAAATCCTACCCAATTTACCCATGTATCATACAAACCTTGACATTTTTGTGGCCACTGTCAAGTGAAGGGTCAGAAGGCTCCATCCAGTTAGAGAGAGTTGACCAAGAAAAGCTGAGGTACCCAGGGCAGTCATGGTTGGGGAAAACATCCTCTTATATTACATACGGTATATTTCTGGATTAATAAGGTGGATGCTCTTGCTTTGTACAATTTTTAACATAGATTTTTCCCCTCAACAGATTAAATTCAATTTTTAAAAACATTTTCCTAACCTATAAATTATCATCTTCCAAAGACCCAAAAGTGCTGTCAGCGTGATTGAGATCAGAACGTAAATATTTTATAAACAGCTGTCAAATCTCCATTGGCTAAAAACAAAGAGCCCCCGAAAGCTGGGATCTAACCAGGGGGGCTACATCATTTAACCGACTGATACGACATTTCTCTCGTCTGCATTTTTCAGTCCATGCGTACGGTGTGCCATCCTGGAGAGTAGCGGTGACAATTTACTGAAGATGGAATAAGCTCTGCGACGCTGTAAGGGAGACGCCTCCCACAGTGACTGAACTCTATTGCGTGGAACAGTTTTCACGTTCATTGTCTCTGGAATGTCTGAGACTCACACGGCTGAATACTGGCATCAAGGGAATATCACTGCACCCATAAAAAAGGGAAGGGGCACATTTTGGCTCTTAGCAGTTCAATAATTCATTATTTCATTCTTACAGGACATTCGACAAACATTTCTGATTGAGCATGTATCAAGCGAGGCCAATAAATCTAAGTATGATCCAGAGAATGGAGGCCCTGTCCCCCACCATTACTGATCAGAAATGTCACCAACACGCTTGCAGTAATCTCACCCAAGGATTTAGTGCGATCCTCCACTTATACTGTCTGTCCCTCTGTGCTTCTCCCTAGGTTTTTTTTTTTTTTCCCCACTTTTTTCTCTTTCTCCTTTCCTTCCTATATAAGCAGTAGAGCACGGCCTAATCTCTTTTGGGATGTGCAACCCAGGGCATGTTATGACTCTGCGTTCATTTACTCAGGGAATATTTCCTCACTGTCTTACAGGGAGCAGCAACCATTACAGGCACGGTGGTTTGGGCCGTGAAGAAAAGAGACAAGCCCCTGCCCTTGTGGAGCTTTAATCACAGAATGAGGAGAGATAAACAATAAATTCTAAACACATGTGACAGTATTCTTCACATCTTACCTAAATCCTGTAAGCCATATAGGTGAGTATTTTGTCAATAAGGGAATATTTAAATAGGACTTAAAACATAACATTGATAGCTTTTAAACGTGGGAGTCAAACATGGGTGCCTAGGATAGGGGTCATTTAGAGAGATGATTAGGGGAGGTCAGGGAAGCTGAGATTTGAACAGAAGGGCCAAGTGGGAGCAAGGGGCAGGAACAGAGCAGCATAAACCAGGGGACTCCCTGCCAGGCCCTGAGAGACAGGAACAAAGAAACATTCAACTAACCAAGAAAGGGAATTTGGAGTTTAGAACAAGGAGAAACCAGATCATATTAGATTTACAAGTCACAGTAATACATTGGGGTTTTATTCTAAATGCCAGGGAAGGAGTTAGAGGATTTGGATCGAGTCTTAAATAGAGATTAAGAAGATCTGCTGGTTTCCAGAAAGGGGATTTGGTTTTGCACAGAATGTATTTGATGTGTCAAGGGGGCCACCACCAGGGAGCTAATGCCATTGTCTGACACCAAGGTGACTTCGAGTGGAGTCAGAATAAAAGAGAGATTAAGGATGTCTTTGGACCCAAGTGAAGGAAAAGAGATAATTTAAGAATTTATGATAATTTAAGAATTGATGGACAGAAGAATTTAAGGTTTGATGAACAGAAAAATAAACAAAATATGTGACTTTAGTAAACAGCAGAGTGACTCCCTGAATTAGCAAAGGAGACCTAAGGAGATAAGCAATTATTTTGTCCTAACAACATATCAGAATGTCCAGAATATCTTACGCTTTTAAACTTCAAAGAAGGAGCAAAAGCCCAGAAAGGCAAAAAGGCTGGTTTGGTTTTCTTGTCATTCCCCTAATCCCCACAACTGCTGGCCCAGTATGTTGCTTTCTAGCCCAGGGATCTTTCTTTTGTTGAGCACCTCCGTGCCCAGACTCAGCTCCGTCCCTTCACCAAGGCCTTGCATGACTTCTTTGGAAAGGAATTTCATTATATAATTGATCTTGTGCTTGTACTGTAACCATGAGTGAATAAACGGAGACTGTCAGGAGTATCCTTAAGATCAGGAATGTAGGTGAAAAGCTAAGTTGTGGTGGCCATACGTAGACAATTGTTCTAAACTCCTATTTCAAAAGAACAAAACACAAAAATGCTCAGAATTACTACTTCCTTTACCAGTTTTAACAAGCAAATCCAATTCAACCTGATTCACCCAAACCAGAGGTTTCCCTTTTCCTATTTTTTTGTTTATATGGGAAGAGCCTCAGTTCACTTAGTTTTATAAATGGGTAATCTAATGGAATGTCTGTATGGGTGAAGAGTATCGTATTCATAGAGTTAGTGAACTGACAAAGCCCAAGGACTACCTCTCAGACGTAATCAGTGGAAGCACAGACACTGCACCATACTGTCAGCACCAGCCTGGATGCATCATCGTACAGGGCAAGGCACCTGAGGGGTCTAGTTCAAGTTCAAACCTTACCTGTGCCACTTACTATCATAGGACAAAGGTCCCAACATCTCACAGCTTCAGTTTCCTGACATATAAAATGGGGACAAAAATACCCTGACAGTCCTACAGTGAAGTTAAGTAAAGTATGGTAATATGTCTAACACGCTGCCCAGGCATGAACATCACTGAATCGCGAAGTCCACATTTGGCGCAGAGTGCCCGAAAACTTAGCAAACTAAGTCAGGTTCACCAGCCTATCCTACAAATAAAGTGCTATATACCACATTGCTGAGAATCACCACAGTCACCTGCAAAGTCTTCCCCTGGAGAAGCTATCATAGCTGTCATCATAGGACACACAAAAACACGCAAAACCAGTAGTGAATGCCACTCAGCAAGGCACCGCCATGTGTCAACACAAACACACTGTGAGACGCAGACATTCCAAGGGGATGAAACCTTACCAATCTGTCTGTACAGTGCTGCCAATGTCAAGTGCGTGATGGCGTGTTTGCAAACTTGTCAGACCTCGTATGATAACAGTGCTAATGGTCATTCCAGAAAAAGAGGTCCAAAATTGCTTTGAAGGGTGGCCTAGGCACCGGCACGGGTATAAAGCACCCCCAGGAGAGCGCTTCCAAGGTGACCATAGTGTATTCAGGTATGTGGCACTTTTTCTGGAATGAATTCACGAACTTAATTGTCAGGCCTTCTAAGTTTCATGCCACAAGCAATCTGGCCAGAACTCAAGCTCTTCCTGCCCCTAGTACCTCTGTGATTTCAGGGTTGGTTGTTGTGTTTTCCTGATTGGAATATAGGATTAGAAGAACGAGAAATATTCCAAAAGAATTCTCCTCTTGAAGGTCTGTTCTTCCCATTCAGGAAAGGAAGCTCTTCCCAGGGCCCCAGACTGGGAGCTCACTGAGCTGCCTGGGCCACAGCAAAAGAGTCTGGGCAGATGAGGATTTTTAAACTGGGCATTTTTCTGCCCATCAAGATTTTGTTAGGAAGGAAGAAGGAAAGAATGGATTTGGGGTGGGATACTTAGCAGTGTTGCTTAAGAGAGAAAGAATTATTAATGATAATATTTTAAAAGGATTGAGTTTTTTCACAATGTCACTGTTTATGACCATAATTAGATTCTTACACAACATTCTGGATAAAGGAAATATAAATCAAGAGATAATTCTTAAGCTTCTAAGAATTAGGCAAGCTAAAGGTCCAACGTGTCGTCGATGTTAGCAATTCAAACACTTTACACTATTTCAAAAAAAAATCCCACATTGTTGCTGTTCAGATAAAAAAGAGCTTTTGAAATGAACTTAACTTCTTTCAAATCTGAATAAACATGCCTTTATTGTAATTTTAAATTTGATGAGCAAATAAACACTAGCTAGCTTTAATAAGTCACAAAAACTTGAGCATGACTAATAGTAACAATTGGAAATTGTGTTGACAAATACCAACTTATACTGATACTTATATTCCTCATTAACCTGTTCTGATAGATCAGGCCATCAATCTCTTCTTTTTCTTTATTTTTTAAAATTTTTAAAAATCTCTTCTTTTTCAAGGAAAGAACTCAATTAGAACCAAGCACCCTACCTGACCGGACATTAGCTCAACTCCCAAATGCCATTTATTGGGCAACTAATCACAACACAAGCGTTAAAACCCAACAAGAAAATGGGGTTAACAAATACCCAGAACCCCAGGAAAGGGAGCACTGTAGGCTACACAACACTGTCATGTTGGAAGCGACTTCATCAGTTTGGTGTTTAACTTCCTAATGTAACTGATGAGGGGACAGAGAGTCAGAGGAGGTTCAGTCTCCATCACTCGCATAAGGAATGGATCCATTGACCTGTCATTCTATAGCTCGGCTCCTCATGCTGCCTCAGCTCCAGTTACAAGGAAAGAAAATGAGGGAAAAGTGGTCAAGAGAACACAAGAGGTTGCCCAGCCCTTAACTTTACACGTAAGTGATGGTTGCTTTTCACTTTTAGCAAAATGGTTAATGCTGTCTGTTTTCAAAGGGAAATCAAGAGACTGATCCCTTAGAAGTTCCAGTCTGCTACTGTCTTCCAGACATTATTCAGGACATATAAGGTCCATGGTCTTAGTCTCTGCCCATTTCCCATAAGGGTAGAATGGAGTCTTAGTAAAAATCCCCTGATTCCATTTCAAATGCTGAAGCACATCCTTTTGAAGTGTACAGAGACTGACATTTAGACCAGAACCTTAGGAAAGCACCTCTTTCTAAGGCTGACTTAGAGAAAGAACAAGAGGGGTCCGGGTCCGTTGCAGAACAAAGGAGTATGTCACTGTGAAGCATGTTGCTGGGTCGTACAGGAATGAGCCCTCTGAACGTGGCAGAGTGCCGCGGGAGAACTCGGGGATGAGAGCTCCTGACAAGATGCTGCTAAGTTTTTAAAAGGAAGACCCTGCCATGTCTATAAGACGATGAAAGTGAAGCCAGAAGAGCAGAGGACTGTGAAGGGACTGTAAGCAGGGAGGCAGGGGGAGCATGGAGGTGCCTGCACAGGGGTGCTCCCCAGCGAGGAGGGGAGCTCAGCCCCTCAAGTGTCGGCACAGAGAGGGAGAGGAGCCTTGAGAGAGTTTCATAGCAATCGGACATTCACTTAATAGTTTTAGAATAGATTCGTATCTTGCAGGCCTTTTCAAAAGAGCACAAGTATGCAAACAACTGGTGGGTGCAAAAAAGTCATTTATTCTTCCTTTATCAGTTTGAGCAGTGCTGTTAGCTCAACCCTTGGTTGGATGCCTGGTTAATTGCTTCTTTCTCTCTGTAGGGCTGAGATCTTCCTCCACTATTACTTGAAATGCTAAAACTCTCAATCAAGGGGCCCTCTCCTACCTCCAGCAAAGGAGGGCACATGACTCACTAAGAGGTCTCTAATCCCCAATCTAAGAAGTGTGCCTTGTGGAAGGAAGGGCTGGAACTGATCATTCCTTGAGATTGATTCACTTTACACAAAAGGAAACTGAGGTGGGTGTGGGCAGGTGCCATAGGTCAGTACTTAAATGCCCTTTTTTTTTTCTTTTTTTTGAGACAGAGCCTCAAGGTGTCACCCTGGGTAGAGTGCTGTGGCATCACAGCTCACAGCAACCTCCAACTCCTGGGCTCAAGTGAGTCTCCTGCCTCCACCTCCCAAGTAGCTGGGACCACAGGCACCTGCCACAATGCCCGGTAACTTTTTGGTTGCAACCTTCATTGTTGTTTGGCGGGCCTGGGCTGGATTCGAACCCACCGGCTCAGGTGTATGTGGCTGGCGCCTTAGCCACTTGAGCCACAGGCACTGAGCCTTAAATGCCCTTCTGTGAATCTCTTTCCCCTAATTGTCTTGCCTCTTTTAGATGTTAGCAAATAATCTCTGTATGCTGGAAATTTAAGAGCAAACTCAATCAACCCTATCTATATTCCCGTCCTAGAGGAGAAATGGGTAAGTCATCGAACCATACTTTGATGGGAGTATGCAACCATTTCTCTATCTTTTCTTTATCTAACAAATTGACATTTTCTGCCGTTCAGAGCATGCTGATGAGTGCAGCACTCATATTTCACTGCTAATACCCTTGTAGAATCTAGCGAGTCAAAAAACAAATACTCAGTTAATTCCACTTAACCATATGCCAGTCCTCTCACAGAAACCTACTGTCTTGTGCATAATAGTTGCTCTGTAAGTATTTACTTTATGGAATTTATTATTAAAATCAATAAATGCCCAAAATATACTTGCATAATTTAGGAGTCTGAACATGCCTACATGTTGAGATTCTAATGATTTTAAATAAGTGATTGACTATTCCTCAATAAAGATGAATTAAGGAACATCCTTAATGTTAAAAATAAACACTACTCAGTCATTAAAGTATACGCTAATATAAAGGTCTCATTTGCTAAATGAAATCCACCTCAATAACTGAGGTGGATCGTGCCGATGTCTCCCTGACAAAGTTTCCCTTGAATCAGATTAGCAAAGCATTCATTTTGAAAACCGGCAAAGAAACTGGCTTTCATCCTAGCTTCAAACTCATTCCATCGCAAGTTAATTACACATAGCATTCATTTAGGGATGAGCTTCAAATCTCCAAGTGCACATGACAGGCGTCTCCAAATCCCAGTAACTATGTTTTAAAAGGTTACATAATCAGAATATGATTGGCAATTCCGGAGATCGCTGTCATAATTATATAGTTAGACAAATAAAAAGAAAAACAAAGCTGGGACAGAAAAACAATTACAGATCAGATGGGACGCTTCTTTCAAGAGGCCAACAAATATTACTCTGAAGTGTAGAGAAAGGGGGTATATTTTGCTAACCTCTTTAAAGTAATCTTTGGAGATATTGTGGTTGTGATTTGAGACCACAACAATAAAATGAATAGGGCAATAAAGCAAGTCACACAAATTCTCTGGTTTCTCACTGCGTACAAAATTATGTCTATGTTATACTGTAGTCTATGAAGTGGAACATTCACATTTTAAATTTTAGTAGATGCGGCTAGATTGTTTACCAAAACGTATGCAGCAATTTTATTTCCCCTTTCCTTGCCATAAGTGGATACTCCTTCTATCTATCTATCTATCTATCTATCTATCTATCTATCGATCGATCATCTGTCTGTAGTTTGATCTATCCATGTGTCTATGTATCTGATTTCTGACCAGATAAACAGTGTGCTCAGAGCTTTCTCTTTATTACCTCCTGGGCCACAGAGACAGTCTCGCATCCATGACAAATTGGCAGCAATCTTTGGCCAATGTCCCAACGCTGTGCTCTAAGAGGGAGATTAATCTTTAGAAAATACAGTAGGGGACAACAACAGGAACAATTATTCAGAGAAAGAATTTTAAAAGGCTTTGTGTCATATTCAGTGAAACTACTAAATGCTCTATTTGGTAAGCTGCTCCAGGTAGAAAAACACATCCTGATCTAAAAGTCAAGGCTATTATTTTTCCCTTGAAACCGTAATTTTAAAAATGTCTAACTTACCAAATGGTTTCCTGTAATCTTTAGAAGTTAAAAAGAAAAAATCCCTAACAAAGGAAAAGGCCCAGTCTTGAAGCTCCTTGACTTATATAAACAATATTCTATCTTCAAAATGCTATTTTCCAGCCAGAGATGGCTCAGTTCAGATACTTGGAAATGTTAATCACCTTTTTCCTTCTGGTAACCTTTCAGCAGTCCCAACTCAGCTGGCTGATAATTATGGTCCTTAAATATCAGCCTGTCCCTCCTTCCCACCTTGGTAAGTTCACAGCATGAATGTGAAAGCCAAGAGTGAAGATCATTGATCAAACCAGTGTTAGAGAGAGTCACTAAATAATAGTGTTAATAGGGGTTTGATGATTTTAATGGAGGAAAAGTGTTCCATTGTGTAGATCTACTGCTATTTCTGCACCCTACATCTGTTGACGGACCCTGACTTTGACTCAGTATCTCGGCCACTGTGAATAGTGTTGCAATGATCGTGGGAAAGCAGATATCTTTTTGATACACTGAATTCCCTCCCTTTGGATATATACTCAGCAGTGGGATTGCTCGGTCATATGGTAGTTCTATTTTTGGTTTTTTAAGGAATCTCCATGCTGTGTTAACAAAAAAATAATGAAATCCTGCCACTTGCAACGACATGGGTGGAACTGGAGAATATTACGTTAAGAGAAATAAGCCAAGCATAGAAAGACAAATCTCACCTGTTCTCACTCATGTGTGGGAGCTAAATATTAAAAACATCAATCTCACGGAAACAGAGAATAAAATGATGGTTTTCTGAGGCTGGGAAGGAGAGTAGGGAAGTGGAGATTAAGTGAGGAAGGGTCATAGGAGTGAAAACGCAGTCAGTTAGATAGAATAACAATATTTCACAGCACAGAAAGTGACTATAATCAACAATAAGTTAAGATATACTTTAAAATAATTAAAAGAGGGGAATTGGAATATGCCTAATGCAAAGACATGTTAAGTATCTGAGGTAATGGATATCCTAATTACCTAAATTTTATTAATTCACACTGTTCTCTTCTATAAAAAATGTCATGTGTAGCCTACTATATAAAGACACAACTATTACGTACCCACAATAATTAAAAAAAAATTTTAAATGGAAAACGGTGCCTGGAATTTAGATTTTTACAAGGGTGTCATGATGAGGAACCACAGAAACACCTGAAGGACCATTAGTGACATTGCAATCTGAGCTTTCTCCTTGTAACTGAATAGCCATTCTCATCAACTGTACTATGGAACTGATGAGAAGGTAAGAATTAGGGACAATGTTGGCTTAGTTATAAAGTCTGTAGGCAAATATATTCTTAAAAATAAAAAACCAAGTAATGAAGTAAAGTTTGCTCTATCTGTGGAGTGTACGTGTTTTTTTTTTTTTTTTCTTTTTTCCCAGCAGATCATTCCCTGCATCTTGGCAGTGGCTGAGTGTGAACTCCGGACAGTCCACACTCAGTGCCTCAGTCTTCTCATCCACAGCCTGAAGTTAAAAATCACCAGCTTACTTTGGAGGAATGATAAAGTAACGAGACAGTGTAAAAATGGAAAGGAAATATAACATCTGAAGGTCAGCATGGCCGTCTTTTAAGTGTTGGTCATGTACATCAAATTTTCCCTAGGATTCTTCTTGCCAAGTTCTATTTGTTATTTTTGTATTTTTTCATAGGCATGTATTACATTCTAATGAAAGGAGTAACATGAAAACAAAATCCCTACAAGTTGAAGCCTGAGCTCCTATCCATGGTAGATGGGGTCCCCCCTGAGCTCCTATCCATGGTAGATGGGGGTCACCCCTGAGCTCCTATCCATGGTAGATGGGGTCCTCCCTGAGCTCTTATCCATGGTAGATGGAGTCCCTGCTGAGCTCCTATCCATGATAGATGGGGGGCCCCTGAGCCTCTATCCATGGTAGGTGGGGGTCCCCCCATGACAAGCTCTGTCAGACTCTCTAAACTTTATCTCTCTGCTCCCTCTCTGGCTCCTGGTCTCTTTCCCAGCTTATCGCTCTGCTTTTACTTAAAAGTTCTTCCCACTGATTTCCTGTGAGTCTGTCTCTTTCGCAGGATGGTGAGTAAGGACTATGTGCCCCAGATGTGCCCTCAGTCCACATTACCGGCAAACAGTCAGGAGGAAGTACCTACCAGTGGGACCTTGGTAAACTATTAACTGGGGCCCATCTCTGTGTGTACAGCTGCGAAGCCAAACTCCTCAGGAACACGGTGGAGAAAAAGAAAAGAAAAAGAAACCCAACAACTATAGGCAGAGAAAATTTACAAGTGCTTCTAACAGACTGGATAAGCAGAGTGTTGGGGGATACTGTCACGAAACAATAACAGTGTGAGGACATAAAATAATCTGTCACAAACTAGTGCATCTGGACAAAAAGGAACTTCCAGGGGAACATGGGAGGGGCCATCTTAGGTACTGAATGTCACCATGTGTGTTTCTGTGTGTGTGTAAAAGAGAGGAAGGTGATGGAAATTAATTAGAAATGAATTATAACTTTACATCATACACAGGGTGTCGTATACAACTATGCACATAAACCATTATAGATATCTGAATGGCACCCTGTAGGTTCCAAAGGATTTTCAGTATGTTATCCTCTTTATAAAATGAACTCTTGCTGTTTATTGTAAAGAAGCCAATGATTTCTAACTGATAAGTGACCAAGATGACAGAGTTTAGAGAAAATCAAGCAATCACAGGACACTTCATTGATTTTTACAGTATTTCCTAGATTCCATTCTCAGTTTGGGACATAGTGGGGTAAATGCTGGGTTGCTATTATCCTTTCCGTGGGATTATTCAGAAATGCTAAAACTGAGATGTGTCTTGTGAACTTCCTCAGGCAGGTAGATATATTCCATTGTTTGCTTTTCCTAACCTTGTTCGGCCATGGGGGTTTCCTCGGGGGAGCTATGGTGAAGGCTGCATTGCACAAACAGCTCAGGATTATTCTCTGCTTCAACCCAGGGAAGAACAATCTACTCTACTGAGTGTAGCCATGCTAGAAAATGAGTTTGCTCTTGAGTCTGGGTAAGTGTTTACCCACCCGTCATAGACTCCGTAACATCACGAAAATACATTTACCTCTCTGAAAAGAAAAAAAAGGCACGTTGCGGTTTACAGCACCAACTAATTGGTGTGAAATATGTAAAAAATCTGATATCATTATTTAGAGATACACATTTTCACGTACAACGCAATGAGGACAGTGTTAGATACGCTCTTGAAAATAATGAGCTCCTGAAATTGTATTTATCTAAAATTTCGACCTATTTGGAAAGGTCAGTTGTGAAGGGATGAATTAAAATTTTGGCAATTCCTCTTGTACAGCTATTCTCAGGAAATACAATACTGCTGGTGGTGTAAACAACGTTATTTAACCAGATTTCCCGGAGTTTTTCTTGTTCAAAATCTTTCAGAAAATGCTCAAATGTCCTGAGTTAGCATAGCTTTTTTTTTTTTTTAGACACAGAGTCTCACTTTGTTGCCCTGAGTAGAGTGCTGTAACGTCACAGCTCACAGCAACCTCCAGCTCCTGGGCTTAGGTGATTCTCTTGCCTCAGCCTCCTGAGTAGCTGGGACTACAGGCACCCGCTACAATGCCTGGCTATTTTTTGTTGTTATTGCAGTTTGGCCAGGGCTGGGTTCAAACCCACCACCCTTGGTATATGGGGCTGGCACCCTACCCACTGAGCCACAGGCGCTGCCCCAGTATAGCTTTTTCTTGCTGGCTTATGTAATACCTTTGATTAGAAAATGGTTAAAGCATCCTTCTGAATAACAGTCTGCCTGAAATCCAGAACATTGGGGATCCACAGAGAAGATTCACAAGGAAGGCAGTGCCTTAAAGATTATACTTTAAAGAACAGTTGAATAGAAAAATTTTCTTTATCTCATATTAAGTGAAAAACAAAAACAAACAAACACATAACCTAGATATAAAGTTGACTGAACAACATATGCACAATCTTATCAACACAAAGATATATAAAGATATCAAACGATCTTTAAGAAGACAAACAGAAAATGTAGGCTTACCCAAATGAATTTGCTGACTGAACAAGTCAAAATTACCAGCAATTTCATATAGTTCAACTTGCAGATCAAAGTGGGAATAGTGGTTATAGCTTGGGATTTGATAATAATATTTATTATTTATTTATGTTGTCACTTATTTTACAAACTGTTCACAATGAGAATTCATTGGTTTTATTTTTTATTTTATTTTATTTTTTTTTAGATGGAGCCTCAAGCTATCCCTCTGGGTAGAGTGCCATGGCATCACAGCTCACAACAACCTCCAACTCCTGGGCTCAAGTGAGTCTCCTGCCTCAGCCTCCCAAGTAGCTGGGACTACAGG
>CAUYTI010020264.1:0-21962 GCA_963575145.1 Galago senegalensis | reverse complement strand
ATAATTATCTCTTAAATTCAGTAACAATACATGGATTTAAGCATTCTTTAATTCCAATTCCCTTTTCAAACCCAAGTAACTCCTACAACAACTGTGTCTGGTATATTTATCCCCAGAAACATCTTGCAAAAATTTGCTTTGTATTTTCAAAATGTCCTAAATTTGATATTGCTGGGAATCACATTTAAAAGTTATGAAGCCTATCCCCTTTCCCCATATTCTTGGGCTATAATTGGGTTATAGCTTCCCTATGAAAGCTATAAGTTACTTTCAAAGTAGGGCTGAGTACATTGGATACTTTTTCTTTCATTCTTGAGATACTTTGCTAAGAATATTTTCCAGTTCCATCCCCATAAACATGAAGTGTGCTCACCCCTTTTGACTGTATTTCTTGGAAATGAAATAATGAATTATAACACAGCCTGTCTTAAAACTTTTGTAGTGACCTGCATATATAAGGCAAATTTTATGAAACTACAGAAAAATGACTTGTATTTCTTACTCTTAGAAAAAAATGAGGAGGTAGGAAGCTTCCGGTTTTAGCAGCAGCTAAGAGATACCAGAGCTGGTATCTCTCCATTTCATGTTGCCTTATCTTGTAATTACAAAATGGCTGCCTCAGTCATCATAGCTACAATTGAGAGAAAAGAAGTAAAGAAATGAGTTTTGAGGCCATATCTAACTATGGGGAAGCTAGGAAAATTATGAGACACCTTTTGCTTTCTGAACTAACAAATGAATATATAGAGATAAGTGTTCAGATGAATCCTACAAACATCTTTCATTACTATTGTCATCTAGGAAATTGAACAAATTTCAATAGCAAGGGAAATTTGCTTCCATTCATTACAATGTAGGTGGCCAAGAATGATACAGATTGGAAATTAATGTTAAATTGGCCTTCTATAAAAGATTTTCACAGTCAGGTAACTCCAGACATATTGATTGTAGCAAACTATGTTTTCCTCTGGGCTGAATTCTTAGGGATTGGAGCACCACCTGCATTTTTTGCCACTGCTCACTCAGCTTTTGTGCCAAAAGCTAAAAGATTTCCTCAACACCAAAGATGGCCTATAAGAAACGCTGAAGGTAGTTCTTCATTTTGAAAGAAAAGGATGTTGATGAATAATAAGAAAACACGTAAAGGTGTAATCCTCACTTGGAAACAGTAAATACAAAAATATAGAATATTCTTTTGCTGCAATTGTGGTATATATGTAGTAAACCACTTATATCTTGATGAGGAAGACAAACTTATCAAAACTAAGTATAGTAACTTTGAGAGATAGATAACATAAAAATATAAAAATGGAAACAACAAAAAGTGAAAAAGTGGGGGTGGAGTTAAACTGTAGAATTTCTTTTAGATTCTCTTTGCTTGCAGAGTTAAATTGTCATCTGTTTAAAATAATTGGTAGTAAAGATTTTTTGAAAGCTGCATGGTAACCTCAAATCAAATAAAGTACAGCAGATAGACAAAGAAAATAAAAAGACCAAGAAATTAAGGCATACTACTAGAGAAAATCATTTCTATACTAAAGAAAGAAAGGAAGGAATAAAGAAAAAGAGGACCCCACATATACAAGAAATCAAATAGCAACAGTTATTTGGTAGTAACAGTAGTAGGTTTGTACATCTATCACTAATAACAGTAGTAGGTTTGTACATCTATCACTAATAACAATGAATATAAATGGACTAAACTCCCCTATCAGAAAGAAAATTTAGACATTACTATTTGTTGTCTGCAACAAACCCACTTCACCTATAAAGACTCACATAGACTGAAAATACAGGGATGGAAAAAAAAATTCCACTCAAATATAAACCAAAAAAAAGAAAAGAAGTAGCTATACCACTATCAAATCAGATAGAGTTTGAGACAAAAAAATTGTGAAAAGAGATAAAGCCATTATATAATGACAAAGTGGACAATACAATAAGAGGATATAGCAATTCAAAATATATATGCAACCAACAAGGGAGCATTCAGATATATAAAGCATAAGTTATCAGAACTATAGAGAGATATAGACCCCAACAATAATAGTTCTCAACACTCCACTTTCATCATTGGACAGATTATCCAGACTTAAAATAAACAAAGAAATAGTGGTCTTAACATGCACTATAAACCAAATGGGCCCAATAGATATTTACAGAACGTTTGATCCAACAGCTAGAGAATACACATTCTTCTCCTCAGCTCAGGGATAATTCTCAAGGATCGATCATATGTTAGCCCACAAAACAAGTCTTAAGAATTCAAAACAATTGAAATCATATTAAGTATTTCCTTTAAGTACAAGGAACTAAAACTTGAAATCAATAACAAGACGAATATTGGAAGCTGTACAAACACATGGAAATTAAACTATATGTTTGTGAATGAACTCGGGTCAATGAAGAGATTAAGAAGAAAAACAAAAATTTTTTGAAATAAGTGAATATGAAAATACAATCTATAAATATAGGACATAGGAAAAGAAAACTAAGAAGAAAGTTTAGAGAAATAAGTATCTACTTCAAAACAGTAGAAAATTTTCTAATAAATAATTGGCCAAGATGGTAAACTAAATGTCCACTTATGGATAGACTCTCTTGGAAAAAGCATTGTGTATCAACAGAGAGGCAATAGGAGACACTCAGAATGAGGAACACAGGGGCAAGGATTTCTACTTACCAAGATTGGGAGCTACCTAGGGGAGGCACCTATGTATGGAGAAGCAATAAAGGAAAGAGCCCCAGGGATCTACACTCTCCCTGCACACTGAATCTAAAGCTGTGGGCCTCACCACCACCACTACTGCAGGCCTTCCTACTGATCAGGGAACTGTTTTGAGACTATATGGTAAAGTTGCATCAGAGAGAAGGCCCATCAAGGATCTGTTGACCTTGGTTCCCAGGTTGCCACTGCAAATGCCACTCTGAGTTCTCAAGTCTGGAGCTCCCCACCTACACAGGTATTGGCTTCATTGCAACTGCCCCCACATTGCCTCCTACAGGGCAAGAGCAGAGAGCACAGACACTCTCACGTTCCCAAGACTAGGAGCTGGGCATACCTTCATCAGGAATTTATGATGGAGTGGGCACTGACACCACTTAAAAGTTCTCATGGTAGCAACAAGCCCAGCAGGGCCTATGTGAGAAGAGAGGCCCAGCCATCTACCAGGTCAGCCCCATGTGCCAACAAGGGGAAAAAAATCACCCCAACCCCGTGTGATTGTTCTAAAATCCATTCCCCCAAGTACCAACATGTCACAAAAAGGTACACAACCCTCGTGACCTATCCATGAACCAGTGGGTCACACCTCCATGGATTGCAATCAATGGTCTCTGGTCTTGTGTGCCTACTGGCAGGTCATATCCCCTTCAGCTTTCCATGCCATGTGATAGGCAACAACCCCATACATCTGACCACTCTTTGGCAGACCCCAGCCCTTGGTCACTTAGGGAACTTCAAAATACAGCAAAAAGTGTCCACAACAGACTTGGCCAAGCAGAAGAAAGAATTTCTGAGCTTGAAGATAGATTATTGGGCTAACACAGTCAGTCAAAGATGCATAAAAAAGAATAAAGAAGAATGAACAATCACTCAGAGAAATATGGGACTATGTAAAATATGTCAATAAATAATTACAGATATTTCTGAAGAAGAAAACTCAAAAAACATAGAAAATTTGTTCTGTGGGTAAGAAAACTCCCCTGATATCACCAGAGATTCAGATAGCCAGGTACAATATGTCTACAATTCTTAGTTGACAGTCATACAGTTTAGGAAGATTAAAAATGGGACCCCAAATCTTTCTGGTTTATAAAGTCTTCCTGAGAAGTCCCCTGTTAATAAGATGGTCTTTCCTGTGTAAGTTATGATCTTTCCTGTGTAAGTTAATTGTTGCTTTGATTTTATAACTTATAAACTTTTCTTCAGTTTTGGGTGCCCTACTTGAGTCAGTAATGAAATTAAGATGGAAATCAAAAGATTCTTTGAAATAAATTACAAAGAAGACAAGCTTTTGAAATCTATGGGATATAGTAAAGACAGTACTAAGGGGAAATTGATAGTTTTAAATGCTTACATCCAAAAGACAGAAAGTTAGTAAACACTAGTTACCAACTTAATGTCGTGTCTCAAAGAACCAGAAAGAAAAATTCAAACCAAACCCAAAGCTAGGACCAGAAATCAGAAGAGTTTTTCTCTCATCTGAGCATGCAGGTGTTAATCCACTAGTTCTCATTTAGTACTGGGTACATGTAGGGCTTGCTTTTCTATTTTTGTGGTACTTCACTTAGGAGAATGGTCTCAAATTTGATCCAGATTGTTGCAAAAGATATGCAATCTCCATATTTCTAGTGGCTGAATAATAACCACGTTATACATATACCACAATTTACTAATTCATTCATGTATAGAAGGGTACTTAGGTTGTTTCCACATCTTTAAGATTATGCATCATGCTGCTATAAACATTTGCACATAAGATTTGCAAGAATCTTAATGACAGAATGTCTTTTTCTCCCCCTTTGGGTAAATACCTAGTAATAGTATTGCAGGGTCGAATGGTAGGCCTATTTTTATTTCTCTGAGGAATCTCCATATTGCTTTCCACACACTTTGCACAAGTTTGCAATCTTACCAACAGTGAATAAATGTTCCATGCCAGTATCTGTTGCTTTGAGATTTTATGATGTGAGCCATTCTGTCTGGAGTTAGGTAATATCTCAATGGTAGTTCTGATCTGCATCTCTATGATGATTAGAGGCAATGTGAATTTTTTCAGGCATTCGTCAGCCATTACTCTGTCTTCATAGGAAAAGTTCCTGTTCATGACTTTTGCCCAGTTTTTAATGTCATTGTGTGGTGTTTTCTTGTTTGCCTAAGCTCTTTGTAGATTCTGATTATGAACTCTTTGTTGGATGGGCAAATATCTTCTTCCATTCTGTAGCTTGTCTTTTTTGCTTGTTGATTGTGGTCTTAGCTGTAAAGAAGATCTTCGATTTAATCAGGTCCCATTTACTTCTTTTTGGTTTTGCTGTGATAGCCAATGGTGTTGTTTTTGTAAATTATTTCCCTAGGTGAATAAATTTAAGAGTTTTTCCCACAGACTTTCTTCTGGGAAGTTTTTCAAGTTTTTTGTCATAGATTTTAATCATTTATATATACATTGTGGATTTATTTTTGTAAGTGGTTAGAAGTGGAGGTCCAGTTTTAGTCTTTTACATGTGACTGACCAGTTCTTCCAGCATCATTAGTGAATGGAGAGTCTTTTCTCCAGTGTGTACTTTTGTTTGCTTTGCCACAGGTCACATTTCAAAAATATCAGATTGCTTCCTGTTTTTGAGCTCTGAGAGATCCTAATATTTTTCTGGATGAATACCTTTTTCAAATATGTAACTTGAAAATATTTTTTTTTCTGGTCAGTAATTTGACTTTATGATTGAGCAGTGACTTTTGAAGAGCAAAAATATTTAATTTTGATGAAGTCCAATACATAGTCTGTCAATGTTTTTATTTAATAACATGTGATTTGGGGGTATTATCTGAGAGCTGCCTAACTCAAGGAAATAAAGATTTTCTCCTAAATTTTCTTCAACTTTTTCATTTCACTTGGAATTTGGTTTACAGAACGTCAACTGTGATTGTGATAAAGGAGTGGGGGGAAATTGGTTTCTTTTTATTGTGGTTTTATTTTGAAGAGATTTTTTTTTTTAAATACAGATATATTTAGAGAGCATTTAAACATTCTGGTACATAACAGAATCACAAAAATAAATGTTGGTTTCTTTTTACAGAATATTCTCCATAAAGCTAAAGTCTTTGTTTCCTTTCTCATTCTAGTCTACTTTTTTAAGAAAGCAACTAACATCTTGAATGTGTTATGGACCTTTACAATGTATGTTTCTATATTTTTATTTCATGTGTATACACTTAAGGGAATTTTATGCTTTTAATTTGTACAAATAATATCTTCCTTAATTGATCTATCACTGGCTTTCTTTCATTCAGTATGTTTTTGTAGACCTACTGTATGTACAAATATTAATTTTATATATCCCTCCAAATAAACGTTTTTGTTGATTGTTTCTAATTTTTTATATCACAAAAAATGTTATAATGTGTTTGCTTATAGATGTCCCCTCATTTTACAAGTAAAGAATACTATTGAAAGATTTTATTTTTGCACATTTTCTCCTTTATTATTAGATTTGCAGAACTGTTTTCCCATGTTGTATTAGCAATACATCAATTAATCAACATTATTATATAAAAAATTTTTTGTATCAAATCTTGATATTGCCAGACTTTTACTTATCTGAGAATTTTGGCATATTTCAGTGTTGCTTTAATTTGTATCTCATTATTAAGCTGAACTTTATTTTAATGTTTAATTTTTTTTAGATTTCTTTACATTTGAAGTGCTTTTATTCTTTGAACAACCTTTAGCCATCACATTACTTATTCATTATATATTTATGTATTTAATACCTTACTTTTATATGGGTGGCCAGTGCATTTTTCTAGTCTGCTCTTTGTTTATGGTACATTTTGACACACATACTTTTCTAAGGTGGTTGAAATTATTATTTTTTTCTTAGCATGTGATCTCAGTGATTCTCTAATAAATTATTTATTTCTTCCTGTAAGTTAAAATATGTGACACTTTTTTTTTCCATCTGATAGTTATGCAGAACCGTATTTAAATCCTTAGGTATCTGGGATATAATTATCCTATTTAAATTTCTCCAATTAAATCTTTACTTATCTGAAATATACATTTGCGAGTTAAGAATATGAAGAATCTATTTTATTTTCCTAACTATAATCCAATTGTTCTAAAAGCAAGTGTGGGATAATCTATTTTGCCCCAGTGATTTTGCTATGATTTGAATGTATCCTCCAAAGGTTCATATGTGGAAAACTTAATTACTATGTAAAAGTGGTAAGAAGTGAGTTACCTTTTAAGGGATGATTAGACCATGAAGACTTCCCATCATGAATGGCTTAATATCATTGTCACTATAAGGTATAAGTTCTCACAGGGATGGGCTCCCAATAAAAGGTGTGTTTGGCTCAATTTCTTCTCTCTGACCTGTGTACTTAATTACTCTTTAATCATGGGATGACACAGCAAGAAAGCCTTTGACAGATGCCAGCACCTACTCTCGAACTTCCCAATGTTTAGAACTATGAGCCAAATAAACTTCATTTTTTTAAAAATTACCTAGTTTGTAGTATTCTTCTATAGTAGCAGATACTAGACTAACAAAGGTTTGCAATATCCACTCTATAATATAATGATTTTCCACTTTTGCTGGAAGATATATTTTGGGATATCAGATATGTTTAATTGACTTTTTTGCTTATGCGAATACCATTGTTGTTTCTTTTTGTTCCCATGGAGTACTATATTTAGTGGATGTTTTGCTCTGCCTCGTCCCACAAATTCCCTTTTAGGAATGAAGGACTTACTTCTCTAACTTCTGTAAGTGTTTGACGTCTCTTGTGAATCTCCTCAGTTGAAGAATCTTCATGCTTAGAAACTTTATTGAGTAGGCAATATTCAATGACATACATAGAAATATCTCTCCTTCTCCCCAAAACTTGAAATATATTTTTTTGGGTTATCTCATCTTCAGAGTTCCCATGGAGTTGGCTGAGGCCATTGCTGAGATTGCAACTTCTTCTCTAGAGCTATCCTTCATTTTCCATAGGTGATAATCTGAAAGAAACTCATGACTGGACCATCTGTATGCCATCCTCTGTCTCAGAATCTGCTTCCAAGGAAAACAGCCTATGATTCAATTCAGATTTCACTGACAACCTGCCAGACTGTGGCCTGTATCACAGACCTTTAAATATATATATATATATTTATAAATAGAAATGTTATCATAAATATAAATATTGTATAATAATACAAATCTATGTAATATAAATATTATTATAAATATTTTATTATATATTATTATAATTTATTATTTATAAATATCATTATAAATATGAATATTATATAATAATATAAATATTATAAATACAAATATTATTATAAATATGTATATATTTAAAGGTATATTCATATATATATGAATTTTTATGTTCTCTCTTTCTAAGAAGTTCTGGTGGTAGAGTAAAATAGAGATTAGATAATATATGTAATTTCAACACTATCACTAAAGAGTATTTTGAAAGATTATATTATGAAAATTTACTATATGCTTTATTCAAAATTTCAACAACCATTTACATCTATTTTGTATTAGACCTTACACATGACTCAAGAGATTCAAAGAAAAAGGCTTCATAAAGCTCACTCCCCATCCATTGACCTCTCTTTTAACCACTGTGTCAATATTTCTATTTGACCCTTGTATATTTGAAATATTATAATTAAAGTATTTATTTTATTGAAGTGAATGTTTTATAGGAAGACAACAAGAAAATTGAGAAACTATACCTGTCTCAAGAAAGAATATGATAAGTGTGCAATAACCATGATGCAAACAGGTTATTATTAGAATGATAGAGAGGTATAGAATTAAGTGAGAACTTAGATTATGGGGATCTCACTTAAAAGCTTGATTTTATTTCACTTATTAACAGATTATTTCTAGTGCATTCTCATCATCTATTCTAGACCACTCTTATTCTATGTGTGGATATCTGTTTAGAAAAATATCTTAAACTTCTAATTTATGGGGTTTTTCCTTCATTTTATCTCTATACTTCCCCCCTTTAAGCAGATTGAAAATTTAGTTCTTTCTTGGCTCAGGAGAGTTTGTGACAAAGCAGAAAGCAGGGATTTTATGTTCACAAAGACCTAAAGTTGTAGGCATGAACAAGGTGATTTGAAAAAACATGAAAGAGGAGACAGTTTTACTCATTTATACAAAGAGATTTCTCCAGGTTAGTGGAATAGAGAAGCATGGAAATATACGTAGATCTGGAAAGCACAAGGAAGCTTTGTCGTGCTTTCCAGCTACACCACCTGGGACTCTAGGTACCAGAGTAGAAACGATAGCATGGTAGGTTAGGCAAATGGGACTGCAAGCAGATGTCTGTCCCCCAGGAATAACTCAGAAGCCATGAGAACTGCTAGATCTCACAAGGCCATGCGAACAGGAAGAATGATATTTCACTGTCAACTCAGTAGACTGATGCTCAACAACAGATGCCCTGTCTTCATTCCATGGCTTGGCACTGCATAATATCCTATTGCTGTAACATCAGGAAGGAAGAAGTTTCATTTCTTGCATGCCAGAATTTGTCAACTAAGATTTATGTTTGGAACAAAAGTAAAATATTCTGGTCTCTTGTTTATTACTTGTCTTGCTCAAATACTGCTTTATTCACTGTTTCATAATCCTTTTTTAGGACTCCGTTGGGGGTCCAACTCAAGAAAAGGAGAAACCGAGATGGAACAGAGGGATAGAAGCAATGATCTAGTTTTCTTCTCAAAAACAAAAACAAAAAAAACAACTTTTTGGCCTCAGTCTCTAGCTACAAAATAGCATCTCATTTGTAATGGTGGTAGAAGCTATTGCTAAGTATTCACAGACTTGGTGCCTATCCTTTCATTCATTACCCCAAATCTTCCCTGCTGAGGCATATTCCTGAGAAATTTCCAAATGCATTATCTAAGGAATAAATCTACTGGGATGGATATCACTATTTCTCATTATCCTGCGGCTCATACTCCAGGTTCAGTTTCAATGTCAAGTCTATGGCTGAATTTGCCTATTACCAAACTTTCAAAAATAACTAGTTTTGTTCTTTAATCATGCCCTTTTATAGAACATAGCACTATTATTCACTTCCAGTAATAATTAAATCTTTTTTCTTTAATTTTTTTGTTTCATGGTACCCCCTTCCAATTACAATATAGGCTGATGTGTAAGAGTTATTTCCATTGCACCTAGCAAACGTGTTTAATGCATAATATGTATTTAACAATTATTTCTTGAGAGTATATGTGGCTGAATAAACATCCGTTTGTTTCAATTTCTTCCCAGTTATATACATGCAGTAGAACCTCCTCAGTTGATCATCTCCCCAAGTTGACCACCTGCTTAAGTTGACCTAACTTTCATAGACCAGGTATGCACCACACGTATGTGATCAGTCCAATAGGCCTAGTTTCTTATGTTGACCACCTCTGTATATTGACCAGTTTGTTACAGTCCCAAGTTTTCAACTTACAGAGGATCTACTGTATATATACATATTTTTTTTCATGTCTGAGTGTGTGTGTATACATATATTCAAGGAAAAGGTGATATTTTAAATATCTGTCATCTTACAGTGAATAGAAAAATTCTTAGGTAGTAACATTTAATATAAGATTAAGTAGACTGAAATACGCAAGTTGAATGAAAGTTTTTTGCTTTCCTTTTTGCAGGCTGTGCAATAAGAAACTTGCATAGTATTCCAATAAAAAATGTTTATGGGAACAAATGAACACCAAAGTGTGATTAGCAATTCAAGGCTGTTACTCAGTTTTACTTGTCTTCTGTTGTGCTCTTCATGTATTTGCACATCTGAGGGAGATTTGTGGGGCTCCAGGTTAGCTTTTTATGCCAAAAATTCATTAAGGAAAATATTATTTGCCTCTATCCCTTATTGTGTTAGCAGCAGAATTTTCACAGTGGAGAATATTGGCAAGAAGGGAGATGAATATGACAAAAGAAAACACAATTTCTAAAGTGTCCTGACTAAACCATTAAAAACCTCATGTATTTGTCACATCACATCAATCAGTAATATTCGAAGGTCCTGAAAACACAAGCACCTTAAGGTTTGTGACAGATAAAAGATGGTATCACTTTAGCACATCGTTTCTCATGGTTCAAGAGTAAAGCTTTCATTTCAGCTGCTAATAAAAGAAGTGATTTAAGAGGTGAAACCCAGTATGCAGTTCGTTTCTGCATACCGTGACCTAAATCAGAAATGCCAATATTCTCAGTGCTGAGTATGTTGTCCTAGTAAATATAAAATAAACATTAAGATAACTTTTGTCATTTCTGGTGCATTTCTATTTCTGATGCACAAGATGAGAAAACAACTTTTAAAAGGCACTCATCTTGTCTTATACTTGGATATATATACATTTTAATTTTTCTTTCATTTACTGCTTACATCAATGAAATAGTATAACTTTAATTAATGCTTGATTTGAGTAGTTTCATTTAATGTGCTATAAAAAGGTTTACTTGGTAACATACAATGTTATTCAAGCACACTAGCAAGTGTCAATATTTATATTAGAACATAAGCATTTGTGGATATTATTAAATTAGTTATTTTTATTAGTGCTTTTTATTTTTTGTAGTAGAAAGATAATAAACATACACCTATTTCTAATGTTTCTTACTTGACGTTATTTATATGTGCATCTTCCTAATGAATATTATTTGATAAATATTGAATTGCCAGTAACATGCTTATTTTATTTAGTGGGGACTCTTGTTGTTCGGTAAATGTGGAAATGAATAAGCCATATGAAGCCCCCTTATACTCTGATAAACTGCCTAGAATCTCAGAGGCAACATCATGTTAAAGAAGAAATAATCAAATCTCATGCATTCTAACTAAATCACAATCTTCTTTGGTTGATATCTAATAAGTATATGGATAAATATATTAGAAACTCAATAATGATGTTGTAGATTATGCATAAAGGTAGAAGGAGAGAGGTTAGGAGAATAGGAAGGTGCAGAGAGCTGTACCAGGGCAAGTGTATGTATCTAAATGCTATTACTTCCTCATATTAGCCAGGGTTCCCTAGAAAAATAGAACAAATAGAATAGAAGTATAGGCATACACAGAGTTTTATTATAAGGTAAATTGAGAAGTCCCACAATCTGTAGTTAGTAAGCTAAGGACTCAGGAGAACTGGAGGTGTGTAGTTCCAGTCTGAGTCCAAAGGCCCTAGAACTGGAGAACTGAATTTGTAAATCCCAGTTTGAGAGCTGGAGGAGACAGACGTCTCCGCTGGAACATAGGCAGAAAAAGGGAATTCTGCTTTACTCCATGCATTTTTTTCTGTTCAGACTCTGAATAGGTTGGGTGGTGGCCCACCCTGGGGAGGACAGCCTGCTTTGCTTGGTCTACCCATTCAATGCTAATCTCATCCAGAAACACTTTCACATATCCAGAAAAAATGTTTAACCAAATATCTGGGTATCCCATGGCCCAGTCACACTGACACATAAAATTAAGCATCACATTGTCTTCCCAGAATCCCTGGGTTAAAAATAGCTCTCCTCCTGGCAAGTTATAAACATCCTTGCCTTAACTTCTTCTGTATGCCTGAGGTAATAATAGCTCCTAGTTCCTAAAGTTGTTGTGAAGTTTAAATAGAAGATACATTTAAACTTCGTGGCACAAAAAAGATCAGAAAAGCACGAGATGACTATTAGCTGCTATTGCCATTATTGAAATTGATAGAAATATTAAGATTAGAATACACCTCAAATCTACCACCCTAGCATTCAATAGGGCTAGAAAGTGCAAACCTATCATGTGCCTGTAGGGGCCAGGAGCCAGAAATATTAGACAAATGGCATGAATGACTGCCACAGAGAAGTCTCACTGAGAAGGTCACGTATTTTCATAGAGAAATGACAAGCAATCTAACGTCAGCTATTCTCCTTTAAGTTCCTTCAACTTACTCATCCAGAAACATTGCACAGCTCTCCTGTCCACTAAAATTTCTATCATAAATAGATCTTTGACTTTCCAGGTAACTGACTCATCCTGAATTTATTTTACATCAACAATGTTCTTTTTGATTTTACTTTAATCCCCCTACTTCCTATTGTGGTGCTTTTATAAACAGAATTATTTTCTTAATTATAGCTGTAAATATAGTTTATTGCTAGTTTATAAACACAATATACTGTATTTTATCTTTATTGAACTCCTCTAACTCAAATACCCTTCTCATAGCATTCTTAGGATTTCCTGTATACAAGAACTTGTCATTTTCAAATAGATATTTTTGCTTCTTAGTTTCCCACGTCGTTACCTTTCATAAATTTTTCTTGCCTAATTGCTGTGAAACCTCCATCACAATATTAAGTAGAAGCATCCAAAGCAGATAGCCTTGTCGTATGTCTTCCCGATCCTCATAGGAGCATTCAGTCTTTAACCATTAGGGATGATGTGAGCTATGGGATTTTGTAGCTGCCCTTTATCAGACTGAAAACGTTCCCTATGCTCCTCCTTTGTTCAGTTCTTATCATGAAAGTAGGCTGGAATTTGTCTCTATTGAAATGATCGTGTCATTTTTGTCCTTTTTTGTATTAATACAATGTAATACATTCATTGATTTTACACAGGACATATCTGCTAGAGATTTATTTTCCAACTTTGTATGTGCTTGGGAAATTTTAAATTCTCCTTCACACTTGAAGAATAGTTTTATGTATATGAAATTCTTTTTTGACAGCCTTGTATTTTCAACACTATAAATGTGTTATCTTATTTTCTGGATAGCAGACATTGGATCAGAAATCAATTGCTAATAAAATTGTGAACTTTTTCCATGTGATGAATTGTTTATATTGCTTTGCTTTCACTATTTAAGTCTGGTTTTCAATAGTTTGATTATGATGTCTTCATGTATAGACTTCGTACATTTATGATATTTGGAGCTTGTTACCCCTCTTTAATGTGTGGATCAAATTTGGGAAGTTTACAACCATTATTTATTAAACTTTTCAGTCTTTACCATCTGTTCCTCTCCTCTCCCTTGTAATTTTTAGTACATCTGTATGTATTCCACCAGTTTCTGAAACTCTGTTGGTTTTGCTCCTTTCTTCATTTTCTTCCTCACACTACAGAGTATCAACTGAACTACATCCAAGTCAAATGATTCTTTAGGATTCTAGATATAATCTGCTGTTAAGTCTCATAGGTCAATTATTATTTCAATTATTATACTTTTAAACTCTATAATTTATCTTTTAACAATTTCTATATTTTTATTTATAATCTCTCTTTGTGGAGACATCATTCTCTTGTTTTCATTTACTTCTTTCACCACAGTTCCCTTAAGATATTTAGCATATTTGAGACAGTTGATTTAAAGTCTTTGTCTAGTGTGATGTCTGAGCTTTCCTGAAGTAGTTTTGTGTCCTTTTTTTCCTTTGTGAATGGACAATAAGAAGAAAGTATTCAAGTAGGAAAATGTCAACTGAAAGAGTATATGAAAGCCATGACGACATTGATTAGAAGAGCAAGAAGAAACTCATTGATTAAAGAAGGGGAGAAAACCCTGAAGTATTGTGTTTTAATCTGAAAGGCCAGATTTTTGTTTTGCTGATAAGGCCACAAGGGTTACTCAGGATGACTCAGCCTTTCTTATAGCTTCTTTGTAAAAGATTAACTTCCTAAAACTTTACTGTAAATCCTGCCCATGCTTTGAAACCTCCAATGAAGGACAGTATAATAATTCCTTGTCTGCCTTCCTGTAAACCCTACAGAAGGACAGGGATGCAGCAGGCCGGCCATTTTGGAGACTAGTCAGCTGGAATGGAGGTCTTCCTCTTTCAAACACAGGTGTTCAGGGATTCTTTCTCTCCATCCAGCCTCATTTTCTTTCAATGAAAGGAAGGAGTTATAGTTGAGATTTTCTTAGGTATACTGATAGACCTTTCCTAGGAAATAAAACTTGGCTAGATAAAACTGGAAATCTTGGAGTAGCAGAGTAAAAACAGAAAAAAATTTTCAAATTAATAACAATAACCAGGAATATACCAGCTATGTAGATAATCATGCACACACTAATATATAATACACAATATATATGAAAGTTTCAAAGGATTTTTTGTAGATGATGTCATTTGTGGATCCTTATCATATATACATACACAAATAGCCCCAAATCACCCACCATCCAGCAAGTATGGTGGAAAGAGGGCAGCTGGATTTGTTTGAAAAAACTTATTTTGTGGGTAAGTTGATATTTTTTGTGGGTAATTTAGTCTAAATAATTCTACACAGATACTTACAGATATGTCAGTGTTGATCCTCACATTCCAGACTATGATTTCCCTACCAACCTTTGAAGGAAACTCACTCCTTAAAATTCATAACCTCCTCCAGTGGCATCAGCTTCAGAGCAGTAAGCTCTAGTTTCTCACAACTTCCTTACACATTTTGTACTTTAATATTCTTTTTCAGTAAGTTATATTAATTGATTTTAAAACACTAAACATAAGCACAATCATCTCCTCCAGTATGTCCTTGGGATCAAAGAACCCTTACCTGTAATCTATGTAAAGGAATAGATAGAAATCTAACAGACTGAATAATTATGTAAGCAGATTTGCATTACTACGGAAACAAAATTGGAATTTAAATTCCACATTATAAATTTTAAATTCTACAATGGTATAAGAGATCTGGAAAAAGTCTCTCGGTTTTTTGTTTGTTTGTTTGTTTGTTTGTTTGTTTGATTTTCATTTTAGTTGAGATCCTAAATTACCACCCTGGATGAATGAACTGGTTTCTAGGAGTAACTAACAGTAACAACAAGTGAGAGAAAGATAATTTCTAACTGTACTTTAAAATTCATTTTTGGATTACAGCAGTTGTTTGCAAAGACAATACTAAATTAAATTTTAAATAATGTTGGCCAGAGAAATTCTATTTTATTCATATTTAATTTCAAAAATACATTTGTAAATTACCAAGTATCTCCCCAAAGGAGAAAATGACAAGAACCAAGTGAAAAACTAATAATAAAAGTAGATCCACAATGATTTAGATATTATAGTCATCAGAGAGAAATATAAAAACTATCATTAATAGTTTCCACAAAATATGAGAAATGTTAGAAATTTCAAGCAGAAAACTTTAACATTTAGGAGAGGAGTCTCTGCCCCAAAATGAAGATTGCAATTAAAATTTAGAATTAAATGCCATATTTCATAGTATATTTGACATGACAGAAGAAAGAATAACCTAGAAAATAAATGTTTCAGATGTTTAAAAAAAATAGCATGGGAAATATACATATATACTTATGTGTGTGTATATATGAATATGTGTGTCCATGTGATAGTTAAAAATCTAAGATATGTATATTTGAAGTCCCAGGAGAATAATAGTAATATAATGGAATAGAAATATTTGATAGAAACAACTCCTACATCTTTTTTTTTCCAAAATAGATGAAACACATCTATCAACAGATGCATAAAATCTTACAAATCCCCCTGGTCGATTAAATATAGTAACAAAACAAAATAAAAACAAAACCTCCTAGAACATAATAGTAAAATGTTTAAAAGTTAAAAATAAGACATCCTAATTCTCCTACATTCTTTCATCATTTTTCTGTGTTTTTCTAACTATTATTTATATTATTCCTTTATATCTTCTATAATTTTCCAAACTAAAACAATAATGAGAAACCATTACACACATTGGAATGTCTAACGTCCGTATCAGTTTCTGGCATGAATTTGGAGCAACAGAAATTTTTATTTATTGCTAGTAGGAATGCAAAATAATGCAGCTACTCTAAAAGATAGCTGACAGTTTCTTATACAGAAAAAATTAAACATACCATTAAATCTGTGAATTTAATTCTAAATTTTAATTGTAATTTTCAATTTTTGGCTATCACTCCTCTCTTAAACATTAAAGTTCTCTATTTGAAATTGCCAACATTTCCCATGTTTTACAGAAACTATTAATGAATCATAGACCTAAATGTCAAAGGCAAAGTATAAAACTTATTAAAGATAACATGGAGAAAACCCAGATGACCTCCTGTATTCCAATGACTTTTAGATACACCAAAGGTAGGATCCATGAAAGAAGTAATATATTTCCCGGACGTCAGTAAAATTAACAATTTCTGCTCTGTAGTAGACAATGTCACAAAACTAAGACATGCCATGGACTGAGAAAAAATATTAGCAAAAGACACATTTCACAAAGGACGAATACCTAAAATAGGGAACTCTTAAAACTCAACATTTAGAAAACAATTTAATTTTAAGAAATAATCCAAATACCAGATAAGACACACTTCGAAAAAAATTACACAGATAATAAATAACCCCATGAAAAGGTGTTCCCCATTGTATCTTATCAGGGAAACAAAAATTAAAACAACAATGAGATCCCTCAACACACCTATGAAAATAGTCAAAACTTGGAACACTGCCAACATCAAATACTGACAAAGATATATAGCAAGAAGAATTCTTATTCATTGCCATTTAGCAAAGCAGCTTGGCAATTCCTTTCAAAACTAAACATATGGTTACCATACAAATCCAGTAGTCATTCTCCTTTATATTTACTCAAAGGAGTTGAAAATTTATATACATTCAAAAGCCTACACAAGAATATACAGTAGCTTTACTCAAAATCCTCAAAACTTGAAAGCAACCAAGATATCCTTCTGAAGGGAAAGGATTAATAAACTATGGTACTTCCAGACAATGGAATATTATTCAGTAAAAAATAAAATAAAAAAGAGTGGCACCTGTAGCTCAAAGGAGTAGGGCACTGGCCCCATAGGCCGGAGGTGGTGGGGTGGGTTCAAACTCAGCCCAGGCCAAAAACTGCAAAAAAAAAAAAAAAAAAAAAAAAGAGCTATCAAGTAATACAGAGGCATGGAGGCACTAAGGTCAGAGCAGAACTAAATGAAATTGTATTTAAAAAAAAAATTAATGAAATAAAAAAATGGTTCTTTTAAGTGATAAACAAAATTGTTAGACCTCTCAATAGATTAACCAGAAATAAAAAGAAAGGACTCAATCAGAAATGAAAAGGGGATATTGCAACTGATAGCACAGGAATACAAAATATTTCTGAATACTATTAATATAAAAATCTCTGTGTACATAAACTCAAAAGGGTGAGGAAATAGACAAATTCCTGTAAACACACAACCTCTGAAGATTTGATCAAGATGAAATAGAACTCCTGAACAGACCAATTACAAGCAATACAATTGAAGTAAAATAAACTATCTTCAAAAAAAAAAAATTTCCCAGACCCGATGGCTTCACAGCAAAATGTCATCAGATCTACAAAACAAGAATTGGTATTCATACTGAAGAAGTTATTTCATAACATTGAGAAGGAAGGAATTGTCCTCAACTCATTCTATGAAGACAGTATCACCTGGATATCAAAGCCTGGAAAGGACACAACAACAAAAAAAAAACAAATATAGATCAATATCCCTTATGAATACATACACAAATATCTTTAATAATATTCTAACAAAATTAACTCAGCAGCATATCAAAAAATAACCCACCATAACCAAGTGGGCTTTATCCTAGTGAGGCAAGGATGGCTCAACATACGTAAACCTATAAATGTGATTCACCATATAAGCAGACGCAAAAATAAGCATCATATGATCATCTCCATAGATGCAGAAAAAGCATTTGACAAAATTCAGCACACTTTTATGATAAAAACTCTTAACAAAATAGGCATAGATTGAACATGTTTCAAAATCAGAAAAGTTACAAGCAATAAATCTACAGCAAATATCATACTGATTGGGGACATGTTGAAAGCACTCTCAGAACTGGAACAAGGCAAGGATAACCACTGTCTCCTTTCTATTCAACATGGTGTGGGGCATCCTAGCCAGAGTCATGAGTCAATAGAAGGCAACTGAGGGTATACAAGTGTGGAAAGAGGATGTAAACAATCACTCATTTCAGATGATTTAATTGTATATCTATAAAATCCCAAAAATTCCACCAAAAGACTCCTAGAATTGATAAATAAATTCAGCAAAACCTCAAGTTACGAATTCCATGTATGCAAATCAATAGCACTATCTCAATCAACAACAGTCAAGCTGAGAATCAAGTCAAACACAAAAGCTACACAGAAAATAAAGTACCTAGGAATATTTTTAACCAAAAAGGTGAAAGATCTCTTCAATGAGAAATATGAATCTCTGAGGAAAGAAATTTCAAAGGATATAAACAAATGGAAAAAGATATTATACTCATGGATCAGCAGAATCAACATTATTTAAATGTCTATAACACACAAAGTGGTTTACAAATACAATACAATCCCCATAAAAATACCAAAATCATTTTTTGAGATTAAGAAAAAAATAATTCTATGTTTCATCAGGAATCAGAAAAGAGCATGAGTAACCAACCTTAAACAAAAAGAACAAATAGTAAGGCATAACTTTACCAGATTTGGAACTAAACTACAAGATTATAGTAATCAAAACATTATGGTACTGTTCCAAAAATAGGGACATTAAACAATAGAACAGGACAGAGAACCCAGATAAAAAACTATTTACATATTGCCATCTGATCTTTACATCTCTACAAAGTAGACAGCAATACACTGAGGAAAAAAAGAAATCCCTATTCTATAAATGGTGCTGGAAAAATTGGATAGCCACATGTAGAAGATTGAAACAGAATCCACATTTCTCACTACTCAATAAAATTAATCCAAGATGCATTCCAGATTTAAATCTGTGACAGGAGACTGTGAGAGTTCTAGAAGAAAATGTTGGACAAATTCTTCTAGCTATTAGCCTAGGCTAAAAATTTATGAAGAGGACCTCAGGGCAATCTCAGCAACAACAAAAATAAACAAATGGGACTTGATTAAAAGTTTCTGTACAGCAAAGGAAATAATGAACAGAGCAAATAGAGAACCTACAGAATGAAAGGAAATATTCACATGCTATCCATCTCATAAGGGAATAATAACTAGGCTCTACAAAAACTCAAGAAAATCAGCAAGAAAAAAATTAAACAACCCTGTTAATATTGGACAAAAATACATGACAGGAGCTTTTCTCTTTTTTTTAAGCATTAAAAAAACCATTATTAAGATATAATTCAACTACTATCCAACTCACCCATTGTAAGTTCACATTTCAATAATTTTTTGTGTGTTCTTATATTTTTATTTAATTTTTATTAAATCATAACTGTACACATTTATGGAGTACAATGTGGTGATCTGAGATGCAGCGTTGGATGCTTAAGTCAAATTGACTAACATAACCATTACCTCACTTACTTATTTTTTGTGTGAAGATATTCATATTATACTCTTAGTTGTTTTGAAATGTGCCTTTACATGTGCACTAGAATGTTTTATGACAGAAGTTTTTCAAAAAGAGAGAGACCAATGGCCAATAAAGACATGAAAAAAAAGCTGAACATCACTAATCATCACAGAAATGGAAATGAAAACCTCAATGAGATGTTACCTAGCCCCAAAGAGAATGGTTTTTATGAAAAAAGTTTCAAAACAATGGATGTTGTCATAACTGTGGAGAGAAAGGAACACTTATACACTGTTAGTAGACTGCAAAAGAGTACAACTTCACTGGAAAATTGTATGGAGATTCCTTAGAGAATTAAAGTAGATCAACCATTTGATCTAGTAATCCCACTACTGGTTATTTATCCAAAGTTGGGGGAGCAGTCATTTTATCTAAAAGACTCTTAGGCCAGTATGATTCTTGCAATATAATCCAATATTACAAAGATGCAAAGTCAACTAAAGTGTCCAATAACCATTAGTGGATTAATAAAATGAAATATATCTATGCCACAGAGTATATACTACTTAGCCACAAATAAATTAATTAATTTATCTTTCAACACTTTGGATAGAATTGGGGACCATTCACTTAAGTGAAGTTTCACAAGATTTGAAAACTAAACACCACATTTACCCACTATTACATTGAAACTAAGCAATCAGCACTCATATGCCCAGATGGAAGTAAAACACAATAGAAACCAAGCAGGTGGGAGAGGAGAAGAGAGGATGGGTGAAATCTTACCAAACAAGTACAATATACAAGGTTGGACAACTGGTTTGTCAGCTTGTCTTAGAAAAAGTGTTACATACCTCATTGGTAACCAGATAGTCAAGGAGAATACTTTGAAGGTGACCATAGTGATATCCAGCAATGAAGTATGTCACACTTTCTCTAGGACAATTTTGTTAACTTAATTATCAGTCCTGGAATGATGACAATTCTGATGTCCATTTGGGGGTTTACCGCAATTCCAAAAAAAGTTCCAAAATTGCTTTGAAAGGGTGAACTAGGCACTGGCATCAGTGCATAGCTTCCCAGGGGGAGGACTTCAGTGGTGACTATACTGATATTTGGCAGTGAAATATGTAGCACTTATTCTAGGGTGAGTTAGCAAAATAAATTTTCTGAATTGGTACACTATCTGGGTGGTGGGCACACTTATACCTTTGCTTTAAGCAGTCCAAAAGCGATCTATGTAACCAAAGCATTAGTACCCTCATCATACTCTGAAAATAAATAAATAAATAAAATAAACCACCTTTATTAAAAAAAAAAAAAGAAAGAAAGAAAGAAAAGAAAAGAAAAGAAAAGATAATACACCCAGTTTTCTCAATTCCTAGGCCAGTGGTACCTTCCCTGCAGAATGTAGGTTTTATTTTGCTATTGATCTTGGTCACCATTGTTTTACAGGTTAGGGCCCCCTTTCTGCCTCTGTAATTAAATAATATGAATGACATAAATAAATTTCATGATATGATTTTATTTAAATATAAAGTTTTAAAATAAAATAAATGAAAATGCATTTCTCTGATGATTAACGATGATGAGCATTTTTTCATATGTCTGTAGGCCATGTGTCTGTCTTCTTCAGGGAAGTTTCTCTTTAAGTCTCTTGCCCAACCCGCGGTGGTATATGTACACCATGGAATACTATACAGCCACAAAGAAAGATGGAGACTTTGTTTCCTTCATGTTTACATGGATGGAGCTAGAAAATGTCCTCCTTAGCAAAGTATATCAAGAATGGAAGAAAAAGTATCCAATGTACTCAACACTATTATGAAACTAATTGTTAGCTATCTTAGGAAAGCTATAATCCAAATGGAGTCCAAGACTATGGGGAAAGGAGGGGGGAGGATGGGTGAAGAGAATGATATT
>CAUYTI010020262.1:0-17091 GCA_963575145.1 Galago senegalensis | reverse complement strand
TCGCATTTCCCTCTATCCATTTCCCTGCTGCTGTAGGGTGATGATCAGTCCAGGTACGCTCCCCACTGCCCAGGAGAGGGATGATGTGACCCATAGCCCTTGTAGTCCAAGGCCTGAACCTGGGCTTTGGGGTTCACACCTCAATGAAGGAACCCTAGAGTCTCAGGATGATGCCACAGCCCCATGGAATCACCAGCCACCTGGGAAAACTTTTGTAGAAAAAGTTGAAAGAAAGAGAGAAAGAGAAGAAGGAGGAAAGGAAGGAAGGAAGGAAGGAAGGAAGGAGAGAGAAAGAAAGATCCGGGGCCACGATAGGCAGGCAGGAACAGGTGCTCTGAGCACCTCGCCCTGCACAGGCACACAGGATGGTGACACTGGCCAGGTCCTCATGTGGCCAGCTCTTCCCAGGCCCAGGGGCAGAAGTGGCTGCCCAGGGTCTCTGCATAGATGCCTTGTGATCAAATTCGTTCCTCTTTCTGGCACATGGTCACTTCACAAGACCTGCTCGTGCCTGGTGACTTCCATCTCAGCATGCATCCTCATCACCAGGGTCTTCCCAGCCTCCTGGACCCCTCTCTTGTTGTACTTTTAGATGGCCCAGCACCCTCTTAGGTAGAGTGGGGATTCAGCATTCTTCCACCCTCCTTAGGGCCTCCCCAAACCCCGAGCTGCCTGTTTTGCTTCTGCAGGGTCCCCCCTCCCTGACTGGCCATCCAGACCATCTTCAACTTGTCCTGCCCAGTCACAGATGCAACCAGCTTAAATGAAATTTCAGTTTTATGAAAGGGTTAGTGTGAAGAGAGCGGTGTCCAGATACCAGCAACAAACAGCCGGATCCCTCCCAGCTCAGACAAGGGGCAGATGCCTGCCCTTAGCCCCCCGAGGCAGCCTCTGCCTGTGGTCCCAGGAGGCTACCACACTACAGGCAGCAGCTCACAGAGGAGCTGGGGCCCAGTGCTTTCTGCTTCAGAGACTTTGCACTTTCATTCAGGAAATGTAGTCCCCTTGGCTTTTTTTCTCCATCTCATTGTATAGAACTCACCTCCAGGGATAAGCTCCTTTGAGAAGAGTGTCAAGGCATCCAGCCTTTGTCCAGGAAGAAGGGAGGAGACGAAGGCTTCGGGAAGCTGCCTACACTTCTAGCCCCAACAACCCACTCTCTGAGTCCCACCCCTGGCACCACCTACTGCCTGGCACCCCTGGGAAACTGCTCCTTCTCCCTCCCTCCTCAGCTTCCAGAGCCCCTAGAAACTGGAATTTAGGACTCTACTGCAATCTCCTCTCTGCACAATGCCTTTCTCCTACCAGAACTTTCCTACCACCCCTCCCATGCTGAAAATGAATCTATTCCTCCACAGCACCCCCTTTCAGACATAACTCCCCCCAGATTCTACCAGACGGAAGCTGCAGGCTGCACCTTCCCAGGACCAGGACCACAGACCCACATAGAGATAGCCCCACTCTATGGGGGGAAGTCACTTCTGGTGTTGTCTTAAATCTCATGCTTTTCTTGATACTGCAGAAGAAGAAACAGGCCTGGAGAAGCTGACAGCATGCCCAGCAGAGGGATGGGAGGTGATGCCAATACCCATGTCTCGGCTGAGCCCCCTCACTGCTCTGAGACAGCCGTGACTTCAGCTCAGCTTGTGACCCGTCCAACTGGCCCCTGGAGCCATCCTGGGCTGTCTCTGCCTCACACACCAACACAGCACTTCCCCTCCTACTGCTCCCCCAGGGTGTCTATTTTTAATGATCTCTAAATGCTAATAGTTTTCTTCCTTTCCTTATCCACACAAAGAAAATGAGAAAAAAAACCCAGCACTTCCTTAAGCACTCTTGTTCTCAAGCTCTGAGATGTCTGTCTTTCTCTTCATGGTTGAACACGCTAAGCTACTTTGTTCCACCTTAGTGGAAAACCCACCACAAATCATCTCCTGCTGTTTGACCTTGGAAATCAGGTGCCTTCTGTACCCAGCCAGCTACAGGAGGCCCCTGTGCAGGCTCAGCACACCTCAGGGGCCCAGCTCAGAGGGGTGAAGGGGGGACTGCTTTGCTGCCCCCAGCATGGACTCAGTGATGTGAGAAATCTACTGGATGACAGAGGCCTGGCAGCTGACCCCTGTGGTCCCTCCATGCCTCCTTGGGTGAGTTTTTGGCCCTCTCCTCCCCAGCCCTGGTATCCTGGCCTTGCTGCCTAGCACCTGCCCTCACCCAGTCTAGGGAGCTGCTGCTTGGGGACCTCTGCATGTGTGGTGCACAGTTGTGCAGTGTTGGGTGGGGCAGTGACGCCTGCCCCCCTTGCTGGCAGTGCCCCTTGCTGACTCTGTGCCTTGGCACCTGTGTCTCCCTCAGCCTTCCTGAGCGGGCACCTGCTGATCTCATCCGGCAGGCTGGAGCTACCCAGCAAGGATGGGCTCAGAAACACAAACGGTAATTTCACAATTCTCCATGTGCACTACATTCTCTTATATTTGCATCTAAAAGTAGCAATGCACAATATAAATACACGTATGAAAGGTGAAACTTAGATAAATAATTCAAAGTTTTAATTTTTCTTTATGCAGAATTATATTAAGTATCAGATAAAAGCAAGCTGATAAGTTAAGTAAGGGAATCGAGGAAAGGAAAGGTTATACATCACCTTCCTTGGTCTTTTGTGCTGCTTTTTGAACAAGGGGCCCCAAAATTTCATCTTTCCCTGGGCCCAGCAAACTATGTAGCCAGAACTGCTAGTTTCCCGGCCCTGTGCAATGTAGCTGGTAACTGCCCCATCCCTTGCCAGACACAAGGATTTCTCCCAGCTGACAAAAATCAGCAGGAGTTTCCTGTCTGGAATTCTAGACCATCTGGAACTCTAGGCCCCCAGCCTGGTCCTAAAGCCCCCAAAGTCATCAGGTCAGGGAACACCAGCTCAGAGGAGGCTCAGCATCATAATGGCACCAGGGTACACGGGTGCACCACCTCTGCCAGTCTGATTAGATTGGCCCAAACACTTTAAACATCAAACGAGCTGACCCTCAACATGAGACAGGTTGATTTATTATCCTGCCGGCACTGCTGACAGCCAGCACCAAGAGTGGGGCTCTGTCTGGTCATTTTTCAAGCTCTGTGCTCACTTGTGGCACCTGCGTCTCCAGCACATTACCACAGACAGCCCTGCTGGAATGCTAAGAGGCTCCTATCAGGACTTTGCTAAGAGACTCAAATCAAGAGTCTAATGGAGGGCAGCCCGAATGTCTGTGTGTGCAGATAAACGCATGCTGCATTCTTAAGAAGCAAGCACACCTCCGCTAGACCATGAGGGCTGGACGGGCCATGGAGGTCACGAGCCCAGAGAGGAGCACTTGTCCAAGGTCACCCTGCTTCCACGACACCCTGCCCAGTATGAGTGTGCTACTTCCATGGCCTGAATCTCCCACACTGAAAAGACATCCTAAATATCTCTCATGGTTGATGAATGTTTCAGCCTCTTTCTTCTTACATAGTTTACAATAAGAATCTCTTCATTTAAATATTACTGGCTTGGAATGTGTGTTAATGCAGAATGGAGGATAAGTTTATCTGTAACCTTCATGAGGAAGACATTAATAACACAGGTAAGATTGCCGAGGACACGTGTCACCTGCTAACCACAGAGGGTAGGAACTGCCTTAGGACTGTGTACTTCTTGGTAAGCCACATCCATGGGCTTGTCGTATCATGTTCCCCACTTACTAAAGCAGAGCCCCACGGATTTCCTATCGTTAACTCTACCCGGGCCTACCCCAGTTCTTCATGTGAACCTGAACTTCAATGAAACCACTCCTTGTTAATCCAGGTTAGTCCTAACCAAGGGCCACAGTGCCAGATGTCTACTGTGCCGCTTGAAAGTACTTTTTATTGAGAAAGTCCCTTTATCTCTTGAGCCTGTAAGTGCCCAACATTTAAACAAGGGTCACAAAATTCATTGTTCCTGGCTCAGAAACTGTCAGGAAGATTCACAAGATGATGATGATGTCCAAGAACTTGGCAAGATGCCACGTACCACACAGCACAGGTGGCAGTGAGGGTGAAGAGCAACTGTCCGTGCTGCGTGGGCCCGCGTACGCCTTCCCAGCACTGGATGCCTTTCTCCCTTGGCCATTTGTCATCATTTCTTGTGGGTAAAGAGAAGCTCCTATCTCTGTAGAAGAGTCTGCATCTCAAGCCATGTGGGTACCATCACAGGCGCAAAAGCAAAGCAAGGTTCTGCCACACACTCCCCAGGAGGAAGGCCGGGGCTGAGGCTTTGGCAGAGTGACCTCCTAATAACTTCTATTTATTAATAAACCTGGAGCAATGATGAGCCTACACTCAGTTTCAGGGCTTAGAAGAAGAAGCATATAAAAGGCTTTGGTTCTAAGATTGAAAGTTTAATATTTGTACTTCTAGCAAGTTGATGGGAAAGTAGGAATAAGACCCTACTGCAGAGCCTAATAAATCTTTTAAGTCTACTGAGGCATTTTAAATAAATACTAATTTTCCTGGCTTTGAGAAAGGAATAATAAAGAAAAAGGAAGAAAGAATATTCCTGAAAGATGCCCTTAACATCCCCTCATGGTTTAAATGAAACACTCTGGAGCAGGAGCACTCAGCTTCCTGGAGGCAGCCAGACCTATTTTCTCCATGCAGGAGACAGGAAGAATCTCCTCTGGGGAATCCGATTCACCAAAGAGGACAGAACTGAGAGACTGACATCAGAGGCTAACGTCCAACCCTCCCATGCCACTCTTCAGCGAAGCCCACAGTCGACCAGCTCTGCTTGAGCTTTCAGAGCTGCTGCACTGACTGCCGGCCTGTCACTCTCAATCATGAGCAGATGGTTGTGGAATACTAGGCATCTGAGAAGTGCTCTAACAAGAAAGCCAGTGACCAGAACAATCAAACAGGCGCAAGAGCAATTTGCAGGCAGCAGAGACTACGTGGGGAAAAGGAAACTTAAGGAGGAGACACTATCATTAGCATTCACAGATAGAAGAAGGTACTGCATCCATATTACAAGCACCGGATGTTGAGGAAGAAAGGGTTTGGCAAAGAAATAGCTCTTAGTAATTTAAAATCTGAGGGCAGACTTCTGGCTCCCGCTTCAAATGTAGAAAGCTGGATAGCATCTTGCCCACCCTTGCAACAATATGAAAAAGAAAGACATGTAATCTATAAAATAATAACTTTACTTGAATCCAATAGAGAGGGGAAGTAAGAGAGAAACCAATTAACCCAGTTCCTTAGGAAACACAGCCTTAGGGGAGCTGTGGGACTCAAAGATTTGCTTGTGGTGGGCGGCATAGAAACTGGTAAGACGAATCCAGCTGAAATTCTGAACAGGTTGCTAAAGGACAGGTGTGGGCTAACATGCAAGTATGGAACCCTTGGAAGCCAAAATGCAATGGAGGGATTCACACAAATTTGCAGGTTTTTGTTTTCCAGCCTCACCAGGCAGCCTGAGGAGGAGGGACGGCAGCCCCTATGGGTAAGGCAGGAAGAGCTCACAGAACCAGAACCTTAGCCTTCCACTCCAAACCCAGGGAAACCCCTACACCTGGGAGAGGAGCAAGAGAATATCAGGGCTCAGATCATTAGCTATCCCTATAGTGTGGCGGGCGGGGGGAGTAAGATCATGGGGAGGACCCTGCCTCTGAGATGCAAGGGCACAGGTCCAACCAGACACCTGCACTAACCCAGAAGGGAGGAATCCCATTACTTCCCTTGCCCCAGCACCAAGCCAGGAACATCCAGTAACAAGAAAAAGCCGTTTACTGCTAGGGAGCAATGAGATTACAGAGAGGGCGCTCTCTGAGATGCAGATACAAAAGGAAGCTCTAAAGCTCAGAGCTCACAGACTGACAAAATCCTCCCAGGACACCCTCCAATAAATCCTCCCTGAACAAAAGAGGCCAGTGGCAGCCGGAGGAACACGAAGGCGACTGTATCAACAACAAAATGCAAACTGAGTGCTATTGTTGACTAGATGAGCTCAACTCCCCACAGTAAAGGCACAGCAAAGGAAATTTTATATTCATTTTCAGACATAAATTCTATTTCCTCAGACTATGATATTCTATGAAAGATGTCAAAAAATTATGAGCTATACAAAGAAGCAAGGCAAACATACATATAGTCAAGAGACAAAGTATACAACAGAACAAAACATAGATATGATCTGGTGTGGAAACTATCATATAGGAATTGAAAACAACCATGGCCAGGTGGAGTGGCTCGTGCCTATAACCCTAGCACTCTGGGAGGCCAAGACAAAAGGAATGCTTGAGCTCCGGAGTTCAAGACCAGCCTTAGCAAGAGTGAGACCCCGTCTCTTTTAAATGACTGCATTCATGTACATGGCTATGATTTAATAAATAAAAAATAAAAAAAGAAAAACTAGCTGGGCATTGTGGTGGGCACCTGTCATCCTAACTACTTGGGAGGCTGAGGCAAGAGGATCGCTTGAGCTTAGGAATTTGAGATTGCTGTGAGCTATGATGCCCTGGCACTCTAGATTGGGGCCACAGAGTAAGATTCTGTCTCAAAACATTAATAAAATAAAATAACTATAAATAATGTGTTAATGAAAAAAGTGGACAACATGCATGAAGAGATGGGAAATTTTCTTTTTTTTTTATTGAATGGTAACTATGTACGTTAATGCACTTCTGGGGTACAGTGTGGGGTTTTCACATCCAATAAGGGATGGGAAATTTCAATAGCAAGATGGAAATTCTAAGAGATAAGCAAATGGAAATGCTAGACATAGTGGAAGAGAGGCAGGAACAGAAATTAAGAATGCTTCTGACTGGCTCCTCAGCAACCGTGAGGCCTCTCAGTAAAGATCAGTGCCTGGAATCAACAGTAACCAGCCAAATTAAACACAGGGTGAAACAGAGATGAAAGAGAAAACAGCATCCAACAGTTGTGGGACAATAGAAAATGGCCAAGTAGAGGCAAATCAGAATTCCAGATGGAAAAAAGAAGGAGAGGATGGAACAGGAGAAATATTTTAGCAGATAATGAATAAGTATTTCTCAAAGTTTGTGAAACATACCAAAGCACACAGCCAAGGAGCTAAAGAAAACCCAAGAGGATAAATATCAACAAAATGAAACAAAAAGAACACATAGATTCAAAGTGCTGAAAAATAAAATTAGACAAAAGAAAAAATTTGAAGAAAGCCAGAAGAAAAAAAGACACATGGTGTACAAAAAAAAAAAAAAAACAGGCGGTGCCTGTGGCTTAAAGGAGTGGGGTGCTGGCCCCATATGCTGGAGGTGGTGGGTTCAAACCCAGCCCCAGACAAAAACAAAGAATTATAACAGACTTCTGCTCAAAAACTATGCAAGGCAGAAACAATAGAACATAGTTATTAAAGGGCTGAGAGTACAAAAAAACCTGTCAACCTGGAATTCTATACCAAGTAAAAATGGATCTTCAAAAGAAAAAAGAAATAAGGGGTTTTCTGAGACAAATAAAAGCTTAGAATAATTGCCACAAGACTTAGTCTATGAAAAAGATTTAAAGGAGTTCCTCAGAAAGACTTAGATTTAAACAAAGAAGTGAAAGACAACTGAAAATGGTGTTGATGTAAGTAAATTTAAAAATGTCTTTATTTTAATGGTTCTAAAAGATAAGTACCTGAAGTGAACACAGTATCCATGCATTGTGGGTTTGTAACAGAGATTAAAAATAAAAATAAGGCAATAACAAAAAAGATAAGAAATCAAGAGTATGGTGGTGCAAGATCTTTCACTATAAAGTGGTATTTTATAATTGTAAGGTTGACTGCAATTCATTAAAGGTGTGTATTGAAAACTTACAGGGAAAACTGTAAGCAAAATTTTTGAAGAGGCACAAATAATTAACCAGTAAGAGAATTCTTCTTTAAGTCAAGGTGGGCAAATAGAACTGGATTTGCCCTCTTGCCTGGAACAACCAATGAATGAGAAAAATACATGAAAGAGCAGAACACCTGCCATCAGGTGTGTGCTGTGTCTGCAGAACACCTTCCATCAGACACCTGCTGTGTCTGCAGAACACCTACCATCAGACACCTGCTGTGTCTGCAGAACACCTGCCATCAGGTGTGTGCTGTGTCTGCAGAACACCTACCATCAGACACCTGCTGTGTCTGCAGAACACCTGCCATCAGACACCTGCTGTGTCTGCAGAACACCTGCCATCAGGTACGTGCCATGTCTGCAGAGGCTGTTGCTGTCCCACAGTGGCCCTGCTTACCTGTGCAGGGTAAAGCTGCTATTGAGAAGCAGCTGCCCAGCCAGGAGTCACTTTTCCAGGTACAGCCCTGTGGTGATGGTCTGTCCAAGAGAAATGGGTAAAAGCAAAATCCTCTACTTCCAGACCTAGTCCAGGGAAGTACCCCCGGAATGCTCCACCTTTCCTCCCTCCCTTGCAGGTGCATAGAGGTGCCTGCGGTGACTGTGGCAGCCACATGTGGCATTGGCAGAGCTTCTGTGGGCTGGTTCTGGACTGACCAGAATGATGATGCAGGGCAAGCCCTTCTCCTCCATCCCCACACCACCAATCCAGCACACAGCACATTAGGGAAACAGACACTGGGTCTCCACAGCAGCCCACAGCTGGGCATCACAGTCATGCTGAAGGACATGAGGGGCAGGGGGGAAGCATCCAGTCCCAGAGGCTGAGGCACACAGGGCAGGGCTACCATCCACAAGGTGCTGACACCGGCTTTGTCCCAGGACTAGAGCTGATGCAAGGGAACTGATGTCAGTTATGATACTCAGGCCAGGGAAGAGGTCCAAGGAGCATGTGCCTAGCGGGAAGTGGAGATGAGGGTGAAACTGACTCAGATGCAGCCGAAGGCTAAGGTGGGAAAAGAGGGAGACAGGGGAGACTGACTTCCTGAACAGGTTTTCACTACTCAGACTGCTGGCCATCGCACACTCCTGCAACGCTCCTGGGTGGGCCAGTCCTGCAGACACCAGGAGGGCGTGCTGGAGGCCGCCTGTGACTTGCTTACCTTTGTAGCATAAATGCTAAATGGCTGATGAGGGTGATGATTATACATGATGGCTGGAAACACTGATGATAGATGATAGGTAGGTAGAGAGATAGATAGATAATTGATGATTGATAGGTAACAGATAGATGGCAGATAGATAATTGGTAGGTAATCTATAGATGATGGGTGGATAGATAATTGATAAACAGATGAAGGATGAATGGAATAGATAGATTATAGGTGGATGACTGATAAATATATAGTTAAATAACAGAGATAGATGAGATAAATAGATAATTGATAGATGGTTTAAAAATGATGGGTGGATAGGTGGGTCATTGATAGATCAGTATACAGATAGGTAGTAGGTGATTGATAGGAGATAGACACACAGATAAACAAGTAGGAATCAGTGTGGAATACAGGATTAAAAACATGAATTTTGGATTAGAGGTAACATATCCCAACCGGAGCACCTGCCCTGCTCCTAGTTAGCCACATGTTGTCACACAGTCATTTCCCACAGAGACTGCATTTCCTCCCCTGTAATAAAAGAAGTTCGATGAGATCTGTATTTTCAAACCATTTATTCAGATGACCAGGATGGGAGATGTGCAGTATGTGACATTTAAGGATCCTCACCCAATTTCAACCAGATTAGTTTATTGTTTTAGCTTTCACAAGTTCCACATACGATACAATTTTAAGACTTTGTTCGACTGCTGAAACAATAATTAAAAACACAGATCAGGTCATCTGAAGGCTTTTACAGGACTGAGTGTCAGGACTCTCTGCCTGGCCAGTTCTGGAAACCTGTGCCTTAAAAGAGCCTGAGGTGGAGACCCCAGGGAGGGGCGGAGGTTCCCTCAGTGCCACCATGAGCCACCAGAGTCTCATTAACGTCCTTACTGTGTTCTGGTGGCTGACACACAGTAGTTTCCCAATAAATATTAGGTGAATAAAGACAAGAGTATTCATAGAAGAGTATTGATCCATTCAGCAAACAGCTTCTGAGGACCTATTATGTGCCAGGCAGTACAGTAGATGCTGGAGTTGAAGAAATGACAATTCCTGCCCCGGACACAGAACAGTAAATTGGGTGCTTACAGTATGGTATGGTGAATAAAGTTTAAAACAGAATGCACAGGAGCAAACAGGAATGACTCCCAGTCCTACCCAGAGGCAGAGGTGGTCAGGCAGCCATCCCAGGGGAGTGAGGCTTCCTCCTGGACCAGCACATCCTGGGGCAGGTGTCAAGTGGGGAGCTGGAGAGGGCCAGGGGGCAGTGGAGACAGGAGGTGTCACAGAGGCAGCCAGATGCAATGTGGGACAGAGACAGCTCCTGTAGACCTGGCCAGTGCTCCCTGTGGTTGGGGAGGGAGCTGGAAAGGGCCAAACCCAGAGCCTGGAGCGCTCTGTGTAGAAGGGGACTTCACTCTGTAGGAATGGGCCAGGAACAGCACAGGGACAGGGTCAGGTAGACACACACTAAAGCCCACCTATCTCCAAGGTGCAGTCTGGGGCAGAGGTCAGATGAAAGGCTGGGCAACTCCAACAAGAGACGAAGGTAGCCTCAGCATGTAGGGAAAATGTAGAGGCAGGAGATATCGGGGAAAATGCATTAATTAATCATTTACTTTGAGATGAAAATTCTGCTTCCAAGACCAAGCTGTGCATCTGAGGAGCTCTCCATCACCAACCATTCTCTTTCAGCCTAAGTTAGTATCTCTTTAAATCGGGAGAATAAGCCTTTATTTATCAACCACAGGAAAACAACTAAAAAGCAGTTTCCTCTGTCTTTTGATGCTGCTTCTCTTTCTTTCAGGCAGAAGACCTGTTCCGACTGAGCTGATTGAAAGCCCAGCTGCATGTTACACGGGAATGATAAGCAGGTGAGGGCCCCTGTGGGACCCTGAGTGCCGCCTGCAAATGGCGCTCTGCAGTGAAGACGTGTAACCAACGAGGAAAGAGAAAAGGAAAAACAAGGACAGGAAAAGGAAAAGGGGAAGTATCATTACTGCTGCTTAACACTCTTCACAGCCCAGTGCTGATGTCAGCCCAGGTTACAGCAGAGTCGACTGCACAGTGACAAACGTGAGGCACGAGCATTGCTTATCTACTGTGCTCTGACCGAAGGCAAAACCCCATGGAAAGAGCACTGACCCTGAGTCAGGAGACCAGACGCAGCTCCAGGTCTCCCCCAACATCCTCATCTGTAAAATGGACTTAAAACCCCACTCGTGGCGCTGCTTGAAAATTCAACAGGATGACAGACAGAAAGCAGAGAGCAGCTCAGCAGACGGAGCCCTCACAGTCTCCCACCTAGACGCAGGACAGGGCTGCTCTTCAACGCATCCTGCAGAATTTGGGATGCATGCCACACGTACGATTTCTGAAACCACCCTATCTGGAGGGAGAAGTGGCATAAAATCTAGATCTAAACAATTTCCATCCTCTATCTGACTGACAAAGACAGCTTTCCATTCTGAAGCGAAGCAGGAACATAATCCAGGCAAAACAGGATTCCTGAACCGCACCAACTCACTCTCAGCTGGTGCTCCAGCCCTGGAATCTCAGCTCACCAACTCACTCTTAGCTGGTACCCCAGCCTGGAATCTCAGCTCAGTCACGTGGTCCGCCTCACACCTGGAGGCCACGGTCTGACCGGGTCTCCTGACACACGACAGGGTTCTGGCAGGGCTGTGTTGGGAAATACATAAAATAATGCAAGTGTTCATCCTAACTGCCTCCTGAAACCGTAGCAGAGGGGACCAGGCTACCGTGGCCCTCAGCCCCCAGTTGTGTCCCAGGCTGGTTGGATTTCTCCAGGAGCTCGTGGCTTACTCCTCCACAGACAGCATTGCTGCCGTGTCATCAGAGGCCAAGTGCATCCCCAAATGTTCTCCAGTCACGTTCAGTTCTGCAAACACTTGCCAAGCACCTGCTGTGGGTCAGGGACTGGGTACAGCCCAGTTCTGCTACATGAGGGCTAGTCCTTTTAGTAGTGGCCCCAATCTCAGCATGAAGACTCTGCCCTTAGGACCTAATTACTTCTCAAAGGCTTCACTTCCTAATACCGTAACCTTGGGGGTTAGGATTTCAGCATCTGAGGTTTTGGGGAAAATAAACCTTCACCCTATCATCGCCCTTCCACCTGACAGATGAAACACGATCATCACAATGTAAGTAACTGCTGAGGCTGACTTTGATTACTTAAAATTTAATATCTCTACTTTTGTGCATGCTTAAATTTTTTATTAAGATAATAAAAGATTTTTAAGTTATATCAATTATTTAGAAAATAAAAGAACTCCCTCCCTAATAATTAAAAAGTCCAAAGTAATTTGTTATCTGTAGAGACCAACCTTTAATATCTTCATTTGAAACCTCAAGGAAGAAAATAGATATGAAAACCCTGACAAAGCCAAGCCCACTTGTGAGCCATCTGATCTCCCCAGTCCAGAGTTAGCAAGTCTGCAGTGGCATTTCTGGGAACATATGGGCCTGTCCCCCGACCGAGTGTCTCACAGCCTCCCCACTGATTGCTGAGCATGGCTGGCCAGACACACAATGGCAAAGAGAATCAGAAATACACAACAGAGGCCCAAGAGGGCACCACAAACCTTGCGCACAGTGGGCAGGGGTGGCTCCCAGGCTCCCACAGCCTGATCCTTTATTCTCCCCAAGTCCCCTGAGTGCAAACATGCCTCCATGGGAGCTGCCGGGTGCCATGTGGGATATTATTTCTGCCCTTGCAAATTTCAGATGGCTTGAGATGAAGGAAGGAGCAGAAAGCTGTGCTCATTCATCAGCCCCAGGTGAAGGCCATCGCGGTCTCACTCGGCGGAGAGGAAAATCATGCAAACGGTGTGACTGGAAAAGCGTACAAATGAATGTGGCTGGAAGGCAGAGACGGCCGGCAGGTCCCTGGCGTCTGCATGCCGGAGATTCTCCCACAGCAGCAGGAGGCAAATTGGTGCCTCCGTGGGACAAAGGAATGACACAGCCGTGACAAAACCTCGTGGTCCCTCCCAGGACACCCTCCTCAGTCACTGGAAAAGAGGACAAGCTTCCCTGTGTTAAAGGGAGGCAAAAATAGCTGTGCCAAGGAAGGGGCTGGATTGGGGCGTCTTGTCTGTCTGTGACTCTGCGGTCACAAGGACTAGTGTTGTGCTCCAGCTGCCGGTCTCGGTCTCTAAGTGCTGGGAGCAGCCAGGCTCATGCTGACACCATGCCGTCCCTGCAGGTGATCACCGGGCACGTTTCACTCCTGCCAGTGCCACTTGGGACAGTTTTCACCAAGGATCTCATCTTCACAGCATTTTCTTCATTGTCCAATTCAATAATTTTACTTCCTCTCATAGTTTCAGACCAGAAAGACAAGAATAGGCCAGTATAGTTCCAGCTGCAATAAAACAAGGCCAAGTCTATGACCTTGTCTTGCCAGTGAACAGAAGTTGGGCCCCAAGGCCTCGAGCTTCAGTGTGATTTGTTGTTAATTCCTGCCAAAAATATACACCTGCTGCTTCTGGGGAGAGGTGGATATGTGGACTGCGGCTTCGACTTAGATGATGCTATGAGTGCAGCAAAGTTCATTAACAAATCTTCCAGATGGATGTTGAGTGCAGCAAACCGTCACTGAGCTCCACACGTGGCAATGAGGACAGCTGTCACAGAGAGTTTGGCTGATCTCAAAGAGCTCAAAATCTGGGGGGGACAGCTACGTAAATAGACCAGCTCGGCATAGCTGTCCCAGAGGCAACAGAGAAGGGGCCACGTGCCAGAGGGGAGCCCACCTCAATCACATCATCCTGCTTTGTTTTTTCCAGGGAAAATTTCTGCTAATGCATAAACTGTGACCCTGCACCCCCACCCCAGGGGCACAGCCCAAATCTGTTGGGTTTGTATGTTTCCCCCAAGGTAAGTAACATCCTGCTTCACTGTGATTCTTGGTGATCCTGAATGCACTGCCCCAAGACCCCATGAGGATGGAGCCAGCGGAATGTCTCCTCCCCACCACACCCCTGGAACAGATGCCGCACCCCCACACATGCCCTGACCACAGGTGCTCCTCACCCATCATGCCCGCTGCAGAGTGCAATATGAGCCCAAACTCAGGAGTAGAGGTTTCAGAACTACAACATAATTGTAAAGACATCAACACATTAGCAAACACTTGACAATATTTGTGGGCTCCCATAGCAGGAGCTGAACCAGGAGGGAGGCATGTCCTTCTGCCTGGCCGAACTTGGCTCTCTAGGCACAAGAACCAGAGACTCTGCATTTGGTGAATGGCTCCGACCTAGGTGATTACAGTAGTTTGATTAGCAGTTAATTATAGCCCTCACTTTAAAAAAAAAAAGCTGAAGTCCCAGCAACATCTCAGAATAAGTAGGAAACAAAGTGATCCAAAGACTTTTCAAGGTGTCAATTTATCACGAACGACCAGGCCGCTGCCTTCCACACACGCTTTGCTCCTTTTATTTTATGTGAGATATGTTGGTTTTGGCAAATTTCACAGTTTTGTCCTAAATGATGCTGTAAGGAGACTAAATCTTAGTTGGAAGGACAGACCCAGACAGATCACACACTTAGTGCTGACTCTGTAACTGCTGAGGCCATGGCCTGGGTGGCTGCGTGGAGGACGGCTGAATGCCTTGGAGCAGGAGGCAGACAGGCCTGTGTGTCCACGTGGGCACTCTGGTGGACACTGGGTGCTTCTCTTGGCTTTTTTGCTCCTCAGCCTCCTATCCAGTCCCCCTGCAGATGATAGTCTCATATTTAATATAGTAAAGCCCAATTAATATATGTTAGTTTTGCAATTGTTTAAAATATACAAAATTATGGAATTATATAATTACTATATAAAGATAGGATTAGGCACTAACATACTTTACCCTGCTCCCTGACTCTAAAACTAATGAGGGGAGATCCACCTTCTCCAACTCCCACAGCCAGACTTGAAGCACTGACGTAGGCCCATGGACTGGATACCCCTTCCTGGTACTTTGAACCTGGAGAGAGGGAATATTCTGGGTTTATTCAGGGAAGCAGGCACTAGAATCTTGGCCTGACTGGACCAGCTGGAAAGCTCCAGGCACCCCTGTGGGCTGCTGTCTACAGAAGTCCCAGGAGGTTTTATGGTCTCCTGAATCATTCCAATACATTTCCTTTCTGTTTAAATTACACAGAATTGACTTTTACTTCATGCAATCAAGAAACTTTGTTGAACAGACATTTGAAGAACTGTCAGAAAATATTTTGGTTTAATTAAGTCCCATTTGTTTATTTTTGTTGATGTTGCATTTGCCACGGAAATCTTCTTCATAAAGTCTTTCCCCAGGCCAATAACTTCAAGTGTTTCCCCACACTTTATTCAAAGATTTTTATTGCTTCTTGCCTTAGATTTAGATCTTTTGTCTGTCTTGAATCAATTTTAGTGAATGGAGAAAGGTTTCAGTCTTTGACTGTGGATATCCAGTTCTCCCAACACCTTTAACTGACTAGGGATCTTCCCCCCCGGGAGTGTTCATCTTTAATTTCTCAAAGATTAGGTGGCTGTAAGATTTTAGTTTCATCTCATGATTTTGTATTCAATTCCAGATGTCTAGGTCTCTATTTTTGTGCCAGTACCATGCTATTTTGAACACTATGGACTTGTAGTACATCCTAAAGTCTGGGAAGCTGATGCCCCGGCTTTGTTTTTATTACTAAGAACTGCCTTAGCTATATGAGTTTTTTTCTGGTTCCATACAAAACAAAGAATTATTTTTTCCAAATCTTGAAAGTATGATGTTGTTATTTAGTGGGGATAGCATTGAATCTGCTTTGGGAAGTATAGAGATTTGCACAATGTTGATTCTTCCCAGCCATGAGCATGGTATGTTCTTCCACTTGTTAATATCTTCTGCTGTTTCTTTTCTTCGGGTTTCATAGTTTTCTTTAGAAAGATCCTTCACCTCTTTTGTTAGGTATATTCCTAGGTATTTGATTTTCTTTGAAGCCACTGAGAAGGGAATTGTGACCCTGATTAGCTTCTCATCTTGATTGTTATTGGCCTATGCAAAGGCTACTGATTTGTGGTCATTGATTTTATATCTTGAGACATTACTATATTTTTTGATCACTTCCAGGAGTCTTGTGGTTGAGTCTTTGGAGTTCTCTAAATATAGCATTGTATCATTGGCAGAGAGGGAGAGTTTAACTCCGTTTGGATACCCTTTAACTTTCTCTTGCCTGATTGCGTTGGCTAGAACTTCCAGCACTGTGTTGAATAGTAGTGGTGACAGAGGACAACCTTGTCTTGTTCCAGTTCTGAGTGGTAAACTGAATAGCTTCTGCACAGCTAAGGAGACAAAACAAAGCAAATAGACAACCATCAGAATGGGAAGAGATATTTACATATTATGAATTTGACAAAAGCTTGATAACTAGAATATACAGAGAACTCAAATTAAGCAACAAAAACAGAGCCAACAATCCCGTATATCAACGGGCAAGTGAGATGAATAGTGGTGGGCTGCAAACTAGTCCAACCCTTTCGGAAGGAAGTATGGAGAATCCTCAAAGAACTCAAACTAGACCTCCCATTTGATCCTGCAAATCCCATTATTGGGCATCTGCCCAGAGGGGAAAAAAAAAATCCTTTTATTATAAGGACATTTGCACTAGACTATTTATTTCAGCTCAGTTTACAATTACCAAATGGTAAAACAACCTAAATGTCCACCAACCCAGGAATGGATTAACAAGCTGTGGTATATGAGTACAATGGAATGCTATTCTGCCGCTAAAAAGGATGGTGACTTTACATCTTTTACATTAATTTGGATGGAGTTGAAACACGTTCTTCTTAGTAAAGCATCACAAGAATGGAGAAGCAAGAATTTAATGTACTCAATTCTGATACCAGGACAATTGATGCTAGTACATTGTGGGTAGGTGGGGAAATGGGAGACTGAGGAGAAGGAAGGAGGGAGGAGGTAAGGGGCCATGGTATGTGACACTCCTATTGGGGGCAGGACACAATTTTAAGAGGAATTTACCTAAAAAATACAAACAGTGTAACCTGGTTCTTTGTATCCTAAATGATTCCCCAACAA
>CAUYTI010020259.1:0-12332 GCA_963575145.1 Galago senegalensis | reverse complement strand
TTTTTGAGACAGAGCCTCAAGCTGTCCCCCTGGGTAGAGTGCCATGGCATTACAGCTCACAGCAACCTCCAACTCCTGGGCTCAAGTGAGTCTCCTGCCTCAGCCTCCCAAGTAGCTGGGACCACAGGTGCCTGCCACAACGCCCGGTTATTTTTTGGTTGCAGCCATCATTGTTGTTTGGCGGGTCCGGGCTGGGGATTCGAACCCGCCACCTTAGGTGTACATGGCTGGCACCTTAGCCAGTTGAGCTATAGGCACTGAGCCAGGTTGAGAGCTTGAAATGAGGGATCCCTTTAGTAAATTCAAGCCCAGACCCACTCCATGCCTGCCCCTGGGTCACACTCCTGGGAGAAGCCAACACTGCCATTTGTCAGTGAGTGTCTCCCCGGTTCTGAGAGCTGTCTCCAGGGAGCATGGCCTGGCCCCCAGGACCCCACCTGCTGCAGAGAGACCCTGCACAAGTCTCCTTTCCTGTCGGGGCCAGTTTCTTGGTCTGGACAGTAAGACAGCCCCTCTGGAAGGATCTTTCCAGCTGTGACTCTCCCTGTAAGATGTTTCCAAAGTTGCCCCAGAGCCCTTCCTATGATAACTGTAAGCCCATGTGCTGAGCAGGCCCGTGTTCTCCTTTTTGTATCAGGTTGACCCAGAAAGGTTGATGTCATTATGACAGACATGGGAACTAAAGCTCAGGCACGAGTTACACCTTCCTAGGCTCACAAAACCCAGAAGGGAAGAGCCAGCTTTTGGACCCTCGAGGATCTGATGCCCCAGCCCATGTTTGTAGCCTTCTGTATCTCACTACCTTCACAGACTATTCTCATCACCGGCATCCCTGACAACAGGAAGAAGCAGGGTGGACAGTGGAAACAAGATGAGGGTCCCCCAAGTCCTGACACACCCCTTGCCCCTGTCCCCAGCCTCTTCCCATCTCTGGCTCCAGTGCAGAGAGCTGGCTCCAGCCCACTCAGCCCAACCCAGGCGCCTCTGGAGGGAAAACAAATAAAAATAAAATGGTAATAACTCAGGCCAAGCAAGAACATGGGCAACAGCTTTAGCCAATTAACATTCCTACGGGGTTTGGGGCAGCCCCCCTTCAGCAGCACCTCATAAATGTCAGGAGGGCCTGGGGAATGACTGGGCGTCCTCTGCAGCCTGGCCGAGGTGGGCTCCTGAGCTGGGCCTGCTCCGCAGCCTCTCCAGGAAGACAGCGGCCAGCACAGCCTTCCAGAGCGCTGGAAGGAAGCCAAAGGGAATGCGTTGATGGGAGCCCTCCTCGAGATCATGCTGGGGGACACGTTTTGGTGCTAACTGGAGGCCTGAGAGCTGTCCTACTCATGGCCTGGGGCACGTGGGCCTTTCTGCACTGGGACGAAGAGCAAGGCACAGAGTCTGCCCCGGTGACTTGATTCCCTCCCCAGTGAGCAAGAGCATCGCCCAATTGTACAGCAATGGTTTATTTATGTGTCACCATGACTAGGCCACAGGGTGTTCAGATATTTGGCTAAACATCATTTCTGAGCATGTCTGTGAGGGTGTTTCTGGATGAGATTATCGTGGGATTTGCAGACTGAGTAAAGCAAATCCCTTCCCCAATATGGGGGGCGGGGGAGCTTCACACAACCCACCGAGGCCTGAATAGACTAAGAAGCTGAGTGAGAAAAAATCCCTTCCCTCTGTCTGACTCTGCCACCTGGGACAGTGGTCTTCTGCCTTCTGACTCAGACTCAGACTGGAACTTATGTGGGCTTTCCCTCGTCTCCAGCTGCCAACTGCAGATGTGAGGACTGACTGCTCAGCCTCCATCAGCGCCAGAGCCGACTCAGTACAGAAAATCTCTATGCGTCTCTGTTTCTGTATCTAGATCTTGATCTTCATCCTGCCCACACCCCAAGCCTCTGCAGGGCTCTCCTGTTCCTTCTCCCTCTGAGCTCAGCTTCCCAGGCAAGCTCTGGATCCCTCTAATTCCGTCTCATTCTTTCCCATAGTTTTCTTTCAGAGCACATTTTATCTGTTTACTTGTTTTTACTATTTTGAGGTGGAGTCTCATTATGTTACCCAAACTAGCCTCAAACTCCTGGGTTCACGTAATCCTTCCACCTCCACCTCCCGAGTGGCTGGGATCACACAGGTGTGCGTGCACCCACACCTGGCCCGTAGCACATCTCAGATTGCATATTGATTACTTTCTCTCTCCACCAATAAACTATAAGCCCAAGTCAGGGGCGGGGTCTGGTTTGCTCACTGTTGGGTGCCCAGTGCAGTGCCTGGGGAATGAACGAATAAACAAGTGGACAGTGTCCACTTCTGCCTCATGGCTCCCAGATGCCCTCTGGCAGTGGGATGGAAAGTTTCCTGGGTCCCTGTTTGGTCCTTTTAGCACAGCTCTTCTCATAGTCAAGGAGTTCCAAACCTGCCAGTCTGCCAGATTGCTTCTGAAAAAGCAGGTTCCCACTCTGGGATGGCGAGAAAGATGCCTCTTTTTTTCTTTTCTTTCTTTCCTTTTTTTTTTTTTTGAAAGAGAAAGAGTCATGCTCTGTCACCCAGACTAGGGTACAGCGGTACAATTTATAGCTCACTCCAGCCTCTAATTCCCAGAATCAAGCAATCCTCCTGCCTCAGACTCCCAAGTAGTTGGAACTACAGGCACATGTCACCATATCCAGCTAAATTTTCTTATTTATTTATAGAGGCAGGGTCTCAACGTGTTGCCCAAGCTGGTCTTGAAATCCCAACCTCAAGCAATCCTCCTTCCTCAGCCTCCCACATTGTTGGAGTTACAGATGTGAGGCACCTCCCCCCCAAGCTGGAAGATGTGGTCTGTAAGCACCTTGCAAAATTCTCATGCAGAGGAAAATCAGTGGCTCCTGGTGGACAGGGGAACCTTCTTTGGGTCATCCTGGCTCTGTCATAGTGCCCTGCCTGGCAGAGGCTCCTGGGAAGATGTGTGTAAAGTGAACTGGAATTAAATAGAGGCTTCTGGACTGACGACAGCTACGACTCTGCCCCCTGAGTTGCCTGACGCCTGACAAACGCTTCACCTTTCTAAGCCTTGGTTTTCTCATTCCTAAAAGGGGGGGGGGAGTAATAATACATATCCTAAAGGGCTGTGCTTTCCTTTTTTTTTGAGACAGAGTCTTACTATGTCACTCCCAGTAGCCTGCCATGGCATCACAGCTCACAGCAACTTCAAACTCTTGGGCTCAAGTGATTCCCCTGCCTCAGCCTCCTGAGTAGCTGGGACTACAGGCGCCTACCACAACTTCCAGCTGTTTTTAGAGACGGAGGTCTCGCTCTGGCTCAGGCTGGTCTCAAACCTGTAAGCTCCGGCGATCCACTCACCTCGACCTCCCAGAATGCTGGGATTACAGGCATGAGCCACCCCACCCAACAGTGCTGTGCTATTGACAGGAGTGACTGGAATTTTATGCAGAGCTACAAACTCGTACGTGGTGTTTTTACTGTGCTCACCGTCATCGTCACCATCATAGTGATTGGTAGTTTGGAGGGCTTTGAATACCAGATGGAAGGGAACAAATTTAGATTTTACGTCACATGCGTGTGTTTATTCATTCATTTATTCAACTAATCAATGTTTCCTGAGTTCCTACCATGTTTCAGGCCCCATGTTGGCCCTGGGGATGAAGACATGCACCTGGCCAGTGAGGGCTCACCTTAAACTAATTGCTTAAAGTAGACGCCAGCTGAGAACTGAGGAATGGGAAGTCTACCAGGGTGGGTGGTGTCCTCCCCAGAGGAGTGGCCTGGCGAGAAGCCAGTCCTGTCCTGGCTTGGCTCACGTACCAGGAAGAACACAAAACTTGCTTCCAGAAGTGACCGTCTGGGTGAAAGGTGACTTGAGAATGTGAGTGCTTGCAGGAGGAGGAGACAAACCCAGAGAAAGGTAGGACAACCCCCCACCCCCCGCCACACAGCCAATCACTGCAGAGCTGGGGTCAAAACCCAGCCTTGCAGGCTGCTGGTCTGGGGCTCTCCCCAGCTCCCAGGAGACCCCCCAGGTGTCTGTGGCCTGCTTGTTCTCTTCACATCCTGGAGGATATTAAATTCGGGGTCAGCCAGGCCTGGGGACCAGAGGCTGGTGAATCAGGAAAGCAGATGTTCTAGCACTGGGGATGGCTGGATGGACAGGGCAAATGGTACTAATAGAGAAGGCCAAAAGAAAAATTAAAAACTAAAAAGCTTTTGAGGACCAGAAGCCACTAGAGAACTAAGATGGAGACTGATCTTACTTTGTGCCACTCCCAACCCCCTTAGACAGAGAGCTCAGCACCAGGCTGGGCATGAGCAAAACACGGGGATTTAATGCAACACGGGGATTTAATGCGAGCTGGGAGCTGACAAGCCCTTGCTTCTGTCGGCTAAGAGGGAGGGAGTCCAGGCCAACGTCGCCCATGGAGAGCTCAGCCTTGCTAGTGGGTAGAATTCAGTAACTCCTCTGTCCCGCCTTCACTCTGGGGAACCCAAGTAAGTGGGATGTATTTCTCTGAGTCAGAGTGTTTGGGGAGTCAAGACCCCTGAAACCCAGGCACGGTGGCTCATGCTTATAATTCTGGCACTCTGGGAGGCCAAGGCAGGAGGATCACTTGAGCTCAGGAGTTTCCGACCAGACTGAACAAGAGCGAAACTCTACTGGAAATAGAAAAATTAGCGAGAAGTTGTGGCAGGCACCTGTAATCCCAGCTACTGAAGAGGCTGGGGCAAGACTATCGATTCAGCCCAAGAGTTTGAAGTTGTAGAGAAGAGAAAGAAAGAGAGATAAGACGGGAGGGAGGGAAGGAGAGAAAGGGAGAGAAGAGAGAGGGGAGGAGGAGGAAGGAGGAAAGAGAAAGAGAGAGAAAAGAAACATTAGCCAGGCGTTGTGGCAGGTACCTGTAGTCCCAGCTACCTGGGAGGCTGAAGCAGGAAGATCGCTGGAGTCCAGGAGTTTGACGTTGCTGTGAGCTAGGCTGACACCAGGGCGCTCTAGCCCGGACGACAGAGCGAAACTCTATCACAAAAACGTTGGGGTGAGACCACCGTGACCTCCATTGCGCTCTCGGAGTGGCAGCCCCTGTGGCTCCAATTCCAAGCTCTAGCCCGCGTGAGCCGGGCGCGCTGATGAATCCCGTCAGGTGGGGGCGACAAACATCAAGAGCGGTGCTGTGGGAGCGTCGCGGGGACCGGGAGAAGCCGGCGTCCGGGAGAGCCGGGCCGCTGCAGGCGCCTAACCCGCCGCGAGCCGGCCCTGCATCGCGCACCTGCGCCGCGGCCTGCGGCTGTTCCTGGGCGCGCTCCCCGGGCACACGCGGGTGAAAGGATGAACGCCCCGCGACGGCTCGCAGTCCCGAATCCCGGGAAAGAGATGCGCGTTCGGAAAGCTGGGGTGGTGCTAGGAGAGCAGAAAGTGATGGAATGCTGGGGAAGCCCACGTCTAACTGACGAACAACCCAGTAGTGAGTTGCATCTTGACGCTTCTAGCCCGTGTTTCTTTGTCTCCCCCTAGTGGACAATAAGGGAGCTTTCAATCTTTTTGTAAAGGAGGGAAATGAGTACGATTTATTTTCCCTTTCCTTACCTCTCTTTCTTACTATTGCTTTATTTTTTGTCTTTCTTTCTCTCACTCTTTTTTTCCTTCCTTTTTTACTATTAGGTGGTTTTCAATAAATAAATGAAGTACGAGACATATATCTAGTCCTGGTTTAGTTCCAAGCCATATTGTTAAGTTGCGAGACCAAGTTATGGTGTAATATAAACTCCGTAATATAACTCCTCGTGTATACATCTACGTGTATATGAATGCAAATGGCCTGAAAAGTTTGGGAGTGGGTCGAAAAGGTTGCACATCCAACTAAGTGACTTTGGGGGTGGGGACAGGCAATATTTTATTAATAGCTTTACCTATATAATATTTGCGTCTATATCAGAATGCACTATATGAAATTAAAATTCAACAAAAGTATATTTTTAGTATAAAGCTAATTTATGCCCCTTGGAAAATATTACAATATACAGATAAGTAAAATGCTAGTTACAAAATAATATATACATATGATATGTGTGTATATATATATTTTAAATAATGTGCATGTATGTGCAGAAAAAAGATTGGAAGAATATTAACAATTTTTACCAATAGTCATTTCTAAGTGCTCAAGTTAAAGCTATCTTTATTATTTACTCAATATATCTCAGTGAGAGAGGTCTACATTCTTATTTTTTTTAATTTATAAGAAAATTTATTTCTGACAGCTGGGAAGTCCAGGATCAAGGGGGCACATCTGGCAAGGACCACCTTGCTGGTGGGGACTCTGCAAAGTCCTGAGTGGTGCCAGGTATCACAGGATGACAAGGTTTAGTGTGAAAATGTGCTCTATGTTATTGTTTTAAATAGCTTATAATATTCTGGCTCTGCGCCCATGGCACAGTGGTTATGGTGCCAGCCACATGCACCAAGGCTGGTGAGTTGGAGCCCGGCCCAGGCAAGTTAAACAACAATGACAACTGCAACAACGAAAAAAATAGCTGGGCATTGTGGCAGGCACCTGTAGTCCCAGCTACTTGGGAGACGAGGCAAGAGAATCGCTTAAGCCCAAGAGTTTCAGGTTGCTGTGAGCTGTGAAGCCATGGCACTCTACCAAGGGTGACAAAGTGAGACTCTGTCTCAAAAAAAAAAAAAAAAGTTTATAATATTATGTTGTGTGGACATACCATAATTTATTTAACCAATTCTTTATTGACATTTAAATAGCTTTCAGGCTTGGCACCTGTGGCTCAAGCGGCTAAGGCGCCAGCCACATACACCTGAGCTGGCAGGTTCAAATCCAGCCTGGGCCGCCAAACAACAATGATGGCTACAACCAAAAAATAGCCGGGCACTGTGGCAGGTGCCTGTAGTCCCAGCTATTTGGGAAGCAAAGGCAGGAGAATCGCTTGAGCCCAGGAGTTGGAGGTTGCTGTGAGCTGTGATGCCACGGCACTCTACCCAGAGTGATGGCTTGAGGCTCTGTCTCAAAATAAATAAATAAGTAAATAGCTTTCAGTATTTTCCTATTATAAACAATACTATGATAAACATCTTTCATTACATAAGGATGAATTCTTGAAAGGTAACCTCTAAGTCGGCTCGGCACCTGTGGCTCGGGCGGCTGGGGCACCAGCCACATACACCTAGGGTGGCAGGTTCGAGTCCCCAGCCCGGCCCCGCCAGGCAACAATGATGGCTGCGGCCAGGAAATGGCTGGGCGTTGTGGCGGGCGCCTGTGGTTCCAGCTGCTTGGGAGGCTGAGGCATGGGACTCGCTTGGGCCTGGGAGTTGGAGGTTGCTGTGAGCTGTGATGCCATGGCACTCTGCCCAGGGGGACAGCTTGAGGCTCTGTCTCGGAGAGAAAAAAAAAAAAAAGAAAGGTAACCTTTAAGTCAAATACACAGTTGTATGGCACATTAAATTTCCATACCTATTTCCAAATTACTGACCAGGGAAATTTGACTCCTTTCCACTTCCTATACCTCCCCCTAAACAGCATACAAACCTACAAACCACCTGTTTTCCACTTAACCCCAAAACTAGTAATTTGTTATTCGTAATTTCTGCCAGTTTGATACTTATTATAAAAGGCTATCTTATTTTATTAATTTGTATTTCTTATAAGACCAAAGTGGTAAAATAGAAAGGTAGGTTTTCCTTATGCCTAATTATTTCTTAATATGTATTGCTGACACAATACTTCATTAATTATAGGCAATAAGCCTTTATAATAAATCTTCCTATTTGGTAGGAAGTGTCCCTCTTAGGTCTTCCAGTTTCATAAATTTCTTGGCTATCTTTTACTCTTCCATATGATTCTAGAATAAGTGTATTAAATTCTGCAAAGGGGGCTCAGCGCCTGTGGCTCAAGCGGCTAAGGCACCAGCCACATACACCTAAGGTGGCGGGTTCGAATCCCCAGCCCGGGCCCGCCAAATAACAATGATGGCTGCAACCAAAAAACGGCCAGGTGTTGTGGCGGGCACCTGTAGTCCCAGCTACTTGGGAGGCTGAGGCAGGAGACTCGCTTGAGCCCAGGAGTTGGAGGTTGCTGTGAGCTGTGTAGCCACGGCACTCTACCCAGGAAGATAGCTTGAGGCTCTGTCTCAAAAATAAAATAAAATAAAATAAAATAAAAAATAGAAAAATTAGCAGAGTGTGGTGGTGGATACCTGTAGTCCCAGGTATTCAGGAGGCCCAAGAGTCTGGGAATGCTGTGAACTATGATGATGCCTCTGCACTGTGGTGTGCGCAACAGAGTGAGACTGCCTCAAAAAGATACATAAATAAATAAATAAATAAAATAAGAGGCATAAGCTGAAAAATGATGACTTTTTTTTTTTGAGACAGAGTTTCACTATGTCACCCTCAGTAGAAAGCTGTGGCATCACAGCTCACAGCAACCTCAAACTCTTGGGCTTACACGATTCACCCTAGCTGCTGAGCTACAGGCACAGTGCCAAAATAGTGACTATTTTTAATATACATCTATCTCCAGCAAATCAATTGAAAGAAGACAAACTACAGAAAGAGAAATATCCTAAGGATAGTAAAATGTTGCATAAATGGCTAATAAACATAAGAAAAGGTACCCAAATCTCATTAGCAATTAGAGGAATGCTTGTGAAAGCAACGATAAGACATAATTTTCAAAAATAAAAAGATTGAGGCTCGCCACCTGTAGCTCAGCAGCTAGGGTGCTGGCTACATGCACCAAGGCTGGTGGGCTTAAACCTGGCCTGGCCCTGCTAAACAACAATGACAACTACAACAAAAAAATAGCCAGGCATTTTGGCAGGTGCCTGTAGTCCCAGCTACTTGGGAGGCTGAGGCAAGAGAATCTCTTAAGCCCAAGAGTTTGAGGTTGCTGTGAGCTGTGATGTTACAGCGCTCTACTGAGGGTGACATAGTGAAACTCTGTCTCAAAAAATAAACAAATAAAATAAGAATAATAAAAAGGTTGATACTATTTAGGATTGGAAGAGTGTGGTGGAAAGGTCATTTTTGCATTCTATGGCAAGACTACACAATTTTTAGAAGGCAATTTATTGACACCTAGCAACATTTTAAATGGAAATCCATTTCTGTGATCTACTTTATGGAAATAGACATACAAGTATATGAGTGAAATGCTGTAAAAATAGTGAAAAGTTGAAAACAATCAATAATGAAATGGTAAAATACACTACAGAACATCCACAAACTGAGACACATACAACCATGATATCTGGTCTCCATATACCAGTATGGAAGAGCATCCAAGGAGGAAGACTGATCAGGGGAATAGCAGAAAAGCAGTGTGATCATATTTTAATTAAAACTATATAAGGTGAGCTTGGCGCCTGTGGCTCAAGCGGCTAAGGCGCCAGCCACATACACCCAAGGTGGCGGGTTCGAATCCAGCCCAGGCCCGCCAAACAACAATGGCGGCTGCAACCAAAAATTAGCTGGGCGTTGTGGCGGGCGCCTGTGGTTCCAGCTACTTGGGAGGCTAAGGCAGGAGACTTGCTTAGCCCAGGAGCTGGAGGTTGCTGTGAGCTGTGATGCCACAGCACTCTACCCAGGGTGACAGCTTGAGGCTCTGTCTCAAAAAAAAAAAAAAAAAAGCTATATAAGGTGGCGCCTGTGGCTCAGTGGGTAGGGCGCCAGCTCCATATACTGAGGGTGGCTGGTTCAAACCTGGCCCTGGCCAAACTGCAACAAAAATATAGCCGGGCATTGTGGCGGGTGCCTGTAGTCCCACCTACTGAGGAGGCTGAGGCAAGAGAATTGCCTAAGCTCAAGAGCTGGAGGTTACTGTGAGCTGTGATGTCATGGTACTCTACCAAGGGCGATAAAGTGAGACTCTGTCTCTACAAAAAAATAAATAAAAATAAATTAATTAATTAAACTATATAAAGTTAACTATATTTATAATTTTTTTTTTTTTGAGACAGAGCCTCAAGCTATCCCCCTGGGTAGAGTGCCGTGGCATTACAGCTCACAGCAACCTCGAACTCCTGGGCTCAAGCGAGTCTCTTGCCTCTGCCTCCCAAGTAGCTGGGACCACAGGCGCCCGCCACAACGCCTGGCTATTTTTTGGTTGCAGCCGTCGTTGTTTGGCGGGTCTGGGCTGGGGATTCGAACCCGCCACCTTAGGTGTATGTGGCTGGTGCCTTAGCCGGTTGAGCTATAGGCGCCGAGCCATATATTTATAATTTGGATTAAATTTATCTATTTATTTATTTATATGTTCATAGGAAAGGATTTGTAGAGATAAAGCTTCTTTTAGCATACCAAATGTAACTAACAGTGGTTACTGGTCAAGATCAAGCAACACAGGGAGCAATGTTTGTTTATCACAGTATATGTCAATTTTATACTTTTTTTTTTTGAGACAGAACATCAAGCTGTCCCCTTGGGTAGAGTGCTGTGCTATCATAGCTCACAGCAACTTCCAACTCTTGGGCTCAAGCAATTCTCCTGCCTCCGCCTCCCAAGTAGTAGCTGGGACTACAGGCATCCACCACAATACCTGGCTATTTTTTGGTTACAGCTGTCATTGTTGTTTGGTGGTCTGGGCTGGATTCGAACCTACCAGCTCAGGTGTATGTGGCTGGTGCAATAGCTGCTTGAGCCATAGGTGCCAAGCCTATATGTTACATTTTATATTAAGCTTGAAATGCATGATTAAAAAAATTGAAATGATGACTGTGAGCCTGTAACTCACCAGCTAGGGCTCCAGACACATACACTGGAGCTGGCGGGTTCGAAACCAGCCTGGACCCGCCAAACAACAATGACAACTACAACCAAAAAATAGCCAGACGTTGTGGCAGATGCCTGTAGTCCCAGCTACTTGAGAGGCTGAGGCAAGAGAATCGCTTAAGCCCAGGAGTTGGAGATTGCTGTGAGCTGTGATGCCATGGCACTCTACCCAGGGCTTGAGGCTCTGTCTCAAGCAAACAAACAAACAGACAAACAAAAATAGAAAAAACTACATGGTCATTGTGGTGGGTTTCTGTAGTCCCAGCTACTTGGGAGTCTGAGGCAGGAGGATCACTTGAGTGCAAGAGTTTGAGGGTGCTGTGAGGTATGATGCCATGGCACTGTGGCCTAGGCAATAGAGTGAGACACTGCCTCAAAAAAGAAAAGAAAAGAAAAGAAATACCCGAACAAGTAGGCAAGAAGTAGGTACAGGTTGAGCATCCCTACTCTAAAAATCAAAATCTGAAGTATTCTAAAATCTGAAATTTTTTTTTTTTTTTTGAGACAGAGCCTCAAGCCATCCCCCTGGGTAGAGTGCCATGGCATCACGCTCACAGCAACCTCCAACTCCTGGGCTCAAGCGAGTCTCCTGCCTCAGCCTCCCAAGTAGCTGGGACCACAAGTGCCCACCACAATGCCTGGCCATTTTTTGGTTGCAGCCATCATTGTTGTTTGGCGGCCCGGGCTGGGGATTCGAACCCGCCACCTTAGGTGTATGTGGCTGGTGCCTTAGCCACTTGAGCCACAGGCGCCGAGCCAAAATCTGAAATTTTTGAGTGTAGACATGTAACCACAAATGGAAAATTCTAAACCTGACCACATATGATGGGGATCACAGTCAAATGTAAACAAAACTTTGTTTCAGGGGCAGCACCTGTGGCTCAGTGGGTAGCAAGGATGGCAGTTTCAAACCTTGTCCCAGCCAAACTGCAACAACAAAAAAATAGCCGGGTGTTGTGGCAGGCACCTGTAGTCCCAACTAGTCAGGAAGCTGAGGCAAAAGAATCGCCTAAGCCCAAGAGCTGGAGATTGCTGTGAGCTGTGATGCCACAGCACTCTACTGAGGGCAACAAAGTGATACTCTGTCACTCTTTTTTTTTTTTTTTTTTTTTTTGAGACAGAGCCTCAAGCTGCCCCCCTGGGTAGAGTGTCGTGGCATTATAGCTCCGCCATCATTGTTGTTTGGCGGGTCCGGGCCGGGGACCTGAACCCGCCACCCTAGGTGTACGTGGCCGGCGCCCCAGCCGGTTGAGCCATAGGCGCTGAGCTGAGACTCTGTCTCTTAAAAAAACAAAAACAGGCTCGGCGCCTATAGCTCAACCAGCTAAGGCGCCAGCCACGTACACCTAAGGTGGCGAGTTCGAATCCCCAGCCTGAACCCTCCAAACAACAATGACGGCTGCAACCAAAAAATAGCTGGGCATTGTGGCAGGCGCCTATGGTCCCAGCTACTTGGGAGGCGGAGGCAAGAGACTCGCTTGAGCCCAGGAGTTGGAGGTTGCTGTGAGCTGTAATGCCATGGCACTCTACCCAGGGGGACAGCTTGAGGCTCTGTCTCAAAAAA
>CAUYTI010020258.1:0-13778 GCA_963575145.1 Galago senegalensis | reverse complement strand
GGGCACCTGTGGTCCCAGCTACTTGGGAGGCGAAGGCAAGAGACTCGCTTGAGCCCAGGAGTTAGAGGTTGCTGTGAGCTGTAATGCCACGGCACTCTACCCAGGGGGACAGCTTGAGGCTCTGTCTCAAAAAAAAAAATAAATAAATAAAAAGTAAAATCAGAAACCAGGCATGGTGGCTCATGTCTGTAAACCTAACACTTTGACAGGCTGAGGTGGTGGGTGATTTACTTGAGCTCATGAGTTCAAGAGCAGCCTGAGCAAAATTGAGACCCCATTATCTACTAAAATAGAAAAACTGAGGCAAAAGGCTCACTTGAGCCCAACAGTTGGAGGTTGCTGTGAACTATGATGCCATGGCACTCTATCCAGGGTGACAGCTTGAGAGTCTGTCTCAAAGAAAAAGAAAAAGGCTCAGTGCCCACAGCACAGTGGTTACAGCACAGCCACATACACTGAGGCTGGCAGGTTCGAATGTGGCCTGAACCAGCTAAACAACGACAACTGCAACAAAAAATAGCCAGCACTGTTGCAGGTGCCTGTAGTCCCAGCTACACAGGAGGCAGAGGCAAGAGAATCGCTTAAGCCCAAGAGTTTGAGGTTGCTGTGAGCTGTGACGCCAAATCACTCTACCCAGGGTGACAGCTTGAGACTCTGTCTCAAATAAATAAATAAATAGTGCCTGCATTCAGACAGAAAGGTACCATGAAAGTCACCGTTAAAAGATATCTCAGTGGTATCAATACAGGTGTCCAGGCCATTGAGATGGGATACCAGACTCAATGGCTTACTCATGTATTAACTTCTGAAGAAATTTCTAACCACCCAAAATTGATTATTCCATGACTTCAGAATTCTACTTGATGATTATAATCGGTCCTTCCTAAAAAGTCCTAAATAGCTAAAACTGTATTTTAGGTGGTGCCCATAGCTCAGTGGTCAGGGTGCCAGCCATATACACCAAAGTTGGTGGGTTCAAACCTCGCCTGGGCCAGCTAAAACAACAATGGCACTTGCAACAAAAAAAAAAATAGCCAGACATTGTGGCAGACGCCTATAGTCCCAGCTACTAGGGAGGCTGAGGCAAGAGAATCACTTAAGCTCAACAGTTTGAGGTTGCTGTGAGCTATGACACAGCACTCTACCCAGGGTGACAGCTTAAGACTCTGTCTCAAAATAAATAAATAAATAAACAAAATAACACTGTATTTTAAACATACTCTAATGTCTCATACTTAAGAAGTAATGTATTTCCAGAGTAAATTTTATTTTTTCTTTCAGAGATAGTCTTACTATGTTGACCTCAGTAGAGTGCTGTGGTGTCGCAGCTCATAGCAACCTTAAACTGTTGGGCTAAGTGATTCTCTCGCCTCAGCCTTCCAAGTAGGTGGGACTACAGGCACCCACCTCAATGCCCAGCTATTTTTTTATTATAGTTGTCATTGTTGTTTGGCAGGCCTGGGCTGGGTTCAAACCTGCCAGTTCCAGTGTATATGGCTGGCGCCCTAGCCAATGAGCTACAGGCACCAACCCCAGAGTAAATTTTAGATGACTACTTGGCACCATTGTGATCAAAAATGAAAAACCTAATGTGGTTGCCAAAACCTGTGGACGGATGGACGGACGGACGGACGGACGGACGCGCGTGCGCACACACACACGGCTATAAACTAATCATCTAGATTAGTTTTAATCAAGTTTTAGATTAAAATATAGTGCGACCTCTGAGAATTTGAACAAATCACATACCATATTACTTAGTATTTCTAACATTCTCTACTAAATACTAAATTATGACCTAAGAAAAGTGCCTTGCACCTATAACTATAACTTACAGCTATCCTTTCTCCCACCTGGAAAGGTCACTGAATAAATGTTTGTTATAAATTCTAAGATGGCGTGAATAAATGCATAATTTGTCCATTTTTGAATTATAAAAGCATTATATGCTCATTTTAACTGTCAAATTTAAAAATAAATGAAGTAAAAATTATAAACCCCCCAATGCTACTCCCCCAAATTAACTTACTCTTTTTGCTATCCCCCCTGGGTAGAGTGCCATGGCATCACAGCTCACAGCAACCTCCAACTCCTGGGCTCAAGCAAGTCTCCTGCCTCAGCCTCCCAAGTAGCTGGGACTACAGGCACCTGCCACAACACCCAGCCATTTTTTGGTTGCAGCCATCATTGTTGTTTGGCAGGCCCAGGCTAGGGATTCGAACCTGCCACCTTAGCTGTTAGCCGCTTGAGCCACAGGCACCAAGCCAAATTAACTTACTCTTAAGAGGTATCCTTCCATATTTTTTCCTTTGTATATCCAAACATTACACAAACGCAGTTTGTATTTTGTTAAACATTTTGAGAATGGCTCAGCATCCATAGCACAGTGGTTACTATGCTGGCCACATACACCCAGACTGGCGGGTTTGAACTTGGCCGGGGCCAGCTAAACAACAATGACAACTGTAATAAAAAAACTAGCTGGGCACTGTGTCAGGCGCCAGTAGTCCCAGCTACTTTCGAGGCTGAGGCAAAAGAATCTCTTAAGACCAACAGTTTGAGGTTGCTGTGAGCTGTGACGCCACAGCACTCTATGAAGGTGACATAGTGAAACTATGTCTCAAAAACAAACAAACAAAAAACACATCTTGAGAGTGGTGACCAAAGAAAGTAAACTTACATGTCCACCCCTAATATTGTAGTCATAACATAGACTTCAAATATCTTTTTAAAAATCTCTCCAAAATGTAAATGTCTCTACATCTCATCAAAAGGCCTAAAAAAAAAATTATAATCTAACTATTCTCATAATTCTGTAATTAAAGGATGCTAAAACAATAGGTAACATATGCTAGGAGTTATTTTTTTACAGCTAAAAGGAAAAAAAGAGAAATATCCTCACTTCCAATTACCCACCAAATACTGCTCGGGCCAAATTCCCAGTATAAATCAGTCTTCCATCGTCTGATTGGTCAAGTTGTGTATGCAAGCATCGAGCACATCCTTCCCAAACAACAGGTATCTACTTAAAAAGAGATCATCATAATATTAGTAAACAGTCAATTGCATTTTCAATCAACTTTGAAATTTTTTAAAGTTTATTTTTAAAAATATAATGAAGAGTTAAGAAACTTGTCATATAAGGTGACATGGAAATTCTCCCAAATAATCTACAGAGCAATCAAATTAGCTAACCGAATGACTTTCTATACTCCCAGTCACAAGCAGAAAAGTGGAGAATTACAGTTTATTAGATTTGTATCCCGGCTCTCAGGATTTTAGGTCTACAGTGACTTTAAACAAACAAACAAAAAAAATAGTTTTGTGGAATAGTTTTATTCCACTTTTAATGAGAACATCACTCTCATTAATGCCTTAGCATTTAAATAAAATTTTAATGCAACAATCTAAGTAAAATACTCTGCAAATTCGGATATTTAAAGACCAGACATTTTTGAATATTTCCAAAATATTTATACCATACCTAGTACTAAAAAAAATTGTCGCTAAAGGCCTTGTAAATACCTTGCATTTCCCCCTTTCTCTCAACAAGAAAAAAATTGTACTTGAAATTCTACATAAAACTTCACGAAAACAGGGTTGACCAAACATCTGAAAATGAATTAATTTCACTGTCAACACATCTGAAAATGTAAAAGACGCAGGGCGTGCTGGTTCCTGCCTGTAATCCCAGCACTCAGGGAAGCCGAGGCAGGCACACTGCTTGAGCTCAGGAGTTCGAGACCAGCCTGAGCAAGAGACCCAGCTACTTAGGAGGCTGAAGCAAGAGAATCACTTTAACCCAAGAGTTGGACGTTTCTGTGAGCTATGACGCCATGGCACTCAACCCTAGGGCGACTGAGACTCTGTCTCCATAAAAAAAGAAAGAAAATGGAAAAGGAATGCCTGATTTCTTCATGCTTACATTTTATTTCATTCCAATTTCCATTTCAGGCATTTCTTCCAAGATTCAACAAAGCTTGCCCTTCCTGTTATTCAGGGCAGGATTAGGAGACAATTTATTCAGATTAACATGTAAGAATAATGCCCATATACTAACTTTTTCCAGGGCCCAATGGAATTCCTAAAAATACAGCCATCTTACTTAAAAAACAACAACAACAAAAACACAGCTTAGTCAATCAGTCTGCCCAGGCTCTCTCAGTTCTGCCTCCAGGTGCTGTAACCAATTGTTTTGCAAATTAACCCTTCCAAGCTTCTGCTCAAGAGTAGAAATGGAACTAAACGGAGTTGCCATCACAACTGGCTGGATCTGGAAGCGTAAAGTGCGTGGACCCGCCCATAAAAGTAACCGCTTTGCAACCGTACTCCTAGACCAAAGCTGTGGCCACCGGGCCACTACTCGGGTCCCGAGCTCTCGGCCTTCTGCAACCTCCGCAAAGGCAGTGCTCCTCGGACAGGAGGGAAAGGTCACGAAGAGTCGCCCGGGCTCCCAGGTCCGACGATAAGCCCCCTTCTCAACCCCTACTCCCAACTCAAGTCCTCTGACCGCCGACCTGCGCTCGCCTGGGACGCCGGAGCAGGGGCGCGGCTCCCGATAGCCCCGCGCTCCCGCCGCCGACCGGCCGGGAGAGCCCACTGAAAGAGGCCGCCCGGGGGACAGCCTCCCTGGGGCCTCGAAGCGCAGTGGCCACCCACAATGCAGTCCTCTTCCCGCTGAGCCGCAACCCGGACGCCCACGGGACGCCCAACGCCAGGAGCAGCATGCCGCACGTGAGAAGCGGCCGCGAACAGAGCAGCCGCAACAGCTAAGAAGGTAAGAGGTTTACACTTCGCCCGACAGCGGCCTGGACTTTACGGTGTGCGCCCCGCCCCCGAGAGGCACGCCGGGAAGGTAGGCAGCGCGCGTGCGCAGAATGCTACGCACATTACCGGCGCTCTGAGCTGTGAGCGCGCGGTGTCGTCCTGGGGATGAGTGCAGACGCTAAGCCTGTGCGCGACAACCGGGCGCTAGAGTGTAACTTTCTCTATGACTGCCGCGAAGGACAGAGGGGAGAGCCCTGAGAAAAGGGGAAGTCCAGGGTTAAAGGTTTAATTCTGTGGACGTCATTTCCTAAGCCATAGAAACTTTCCTTTGAGGAAAGTGATGCTAACCTATTGGCACAGAACAAAGACTGTTACACGATTTTAACAAAAATCAGTGGTAATTTAATTCAGCCATTGGGTTCGTAGAAGATAAGTAGAAGCCTCGCGCGATGGCTCACGCTCTGTAATCCTAGCACTCTGGAACGCGTAGGCGGGTAGATTGCCTGAGCTCTCTAGTTCATGCAATAACTTTTTTTTTTTTTTCATTTTGTCGCCCTCTATAGAGTGTGTGGTGTCGCAGCTCACAGCAGCCTCAAACTCCTGAGCTCAAGTGATCCCCCTCCCTCAGCCTCCCAAGTAGCTGGGATTACAGGCGCCCAGCACAACGCCCTGCTATTTTCAGAGATGAGGTCTCTCTCTGGCTCAGGCTGATCTGGAACCTGTGAGCTCAGGCGATCCGCCTGCCTTGGTCTTTCAGAGTACTAGGATTACAGGCGTGAGCCACCGCTCCCAGACATTAATAATTGAATCTTCATATCAAATTTGTTTTCAGAAATATTCCACATCCAGGTGCGAATTTGTTCATAGGAGCTGCCCAATAGTGGAGGAAACACCTCAGAATAAAAGAATATAGTAGTGTAATACAGTATAATATATATATGTATACTAATGTTGCTAGAATTTCTCTGGATTCTTTTAGTCTCAGGTTTTGAAGCATGAAACCACGGACAGTACGGATCAGCAAGAGGACAGCGTTTATTGATAAGGAAAGACTGGTAGATTGATAAGCAAAGGAAGGGGAAAATCGGAGTGTGAAGCCCCTCCGCTACAGTCTAAGGGTTCAAATTAAGGTGACCAGACGCCCCGCTTTTGGTGGGACAGTCCCGATTTCTAACAATTTGTCGCAGCGTTTAAAAGAAAGTCCTGATTTTTGGAAAAAAAGGCATAACAATGTAGGGAAGAGCAGGACAACAGGAAGGGAATATACGGGTTTTCCGCTGCTGAAAAGGTTAATGTAACTTCATTTGGGAATGAAGAGGTTAATGTAACTTAATTTGGAAACGAAAAGGCTAGTGTAGCCTAGGCGCCTGTGGCTCAAGCAGCTAAGGCGCCAGCCACATACACCTAAGGTGGCGGGTTCCAATCCCCAGCCCAGCCCACCAAACAACAAAGATGGCTGCAACCAAAAAATGGCCAGGCGTTGTGGCGGTTGCCTGTAGTTGCAGCTAGTTGGGAGGCGGATCGCTTGAGCCCAGGAGTTGGAGCTTGCTGTGAGCGTGATGCCTTGGCACTCTACCCAGGGGGATAGCTTGAGGCTCTGTCTCAAAAAAAAAAAAGAAAGAAAGAAAGAAAAGAAAAGGCTAGTGTAAACTCCCTACTCCCCTTCTGGGCAAGGTGGCCCAGGTGGACCAGCGCCCTACTCCTTTGAGCAGAAGACACCGCCCTATACATAAATTTTTTTAATGTATTATATTTGTAAATTGTACTTATGTTCAAATTTTTAAAAATTACAATACTATTTTTGCGTTCTATGAAAATTTTTGTTGCTCCATATAGACCAAATTTTTTTTTTTTGAGACGGAGCCTCAAGCTATCCCCCTGGGTAGAGTGCCGTGGCATTACAGCTCACAGCAACCTCCAACTCCTGGGTTCAAGCAAGTCTCTTGCTTCAGCCTCCCAAGTAGCTGGGACTACAGGCGCCGGCCACAACGCCCGGCTATTTTTTGGTTGCAGCCGTCATTGTTGTTTGGCAGGTCCAGGCTGGGGATTCAAACCTACCACCTTAGGTGTATGTGGCTGGCACCTTGCCGGTTGAGCTATAAGTGCTGAGCCCAGACCAAATTTTTTAATGAAGAACAAACCCTTACTCCATCCCACCCCAGATCAATAGTGTCCCCGCTCTACCAATGTTAAAATATGGCCACCTTAGTTTAAATCCTATCTGGCAGGCATAGGGCTTGGGGGAAGTATGCCACAACTGGCCAAAAGGTCTCCTGGCAGAAAATAATCCTAAATTTAGGGCAGGAATACAGTCATTGTGGCTTTTACCCAGGGGTTATGTGTGCTTGGGCTCAAGGAGGAACCACCCAAATCCTTTCAGGCTGCTTTGTTCATGACCTTCCTGGAATGCAGCCTAGACAAAGTTTATGCCTACATAATGATGGGTCTCTGTCCAGCCCTGAGCCAGGGAACCCTGCATCATTAAAATTTGAAATACCAGGCTTGGCACCTGTAACTCAAGCCACTGGGGCACCAGCCACATACACCAGAGCTGGAGGGTTTGAATCCAGCCTGGGCCTGCCAAACAATAATAACTACAACCAAAAAATAACCAGGTGTTGTGGTAGACACCTGTAGTCCCAGCTACTTGGGAGACTGAGGGAAGAGAATCATTTAAGCCCAAAAGTTGGAGGTTGCTGTAAGCTGTGACGCCATAGCACTCTACCCAGGGTGGCAGCTTGAGACTCTGTCTCAAAAAAAAAAATAAAATTTGAAATACCACAGAAGTATGAAGAGCATGATTAATTAAGCCCGAGAATGCCTGAAAGCCAGCTTTCTATTCAGCCAGATGAGACTGTGACTAGTAGAGACATACTTTTTTTATTTTTTTTAGAGACAGAGTCTCACTTCATCACCCTCAGTAGAGTGCTGTGCAGTCACAGCTCACAGCAACCTCCAACTCCTGGGCTTAGGTGATTCTCTTCCCTCAACCTCCCTAGTAGCTGGGACTACAGGCGCCCCCCCACAATACCTGGCTATTTTTTTGTTGCAGTTTTGCCAAGGCTGGATTCGAACCTGCCACCCTCGGTACATAAGATGGCACCCTACCCACTGAGCCACAGGCACTGCCTGAGACATACTTTAGTTTACCACTATTTCACAACTATAACTGTTGTTGATTTGGCATGTTATTTGCACAGGAGAGGAACAAATTCATAGTTTAATAAGATCACCTTGGCAGGCTCGGCGCCTGTGGTTCAAGTGGCTAAGGCACCAGCCACATACACCTAAGGTGGCCCCAACCTGCCAAACAACAATGACGGCTGCAACCAAAAAATAGCTGGGCGTTGTGGTGGGTGCGTGTGGTCCCAGCTACTTGGGAGGCTGAGGCAGGAGACTCACTTGAGCCCAGGAGTTGGAGATTGCTGTAAGGAGGAGAGCTTGAGGCTGTCTCAAAAAAGAAAAAAAAAATCACCTTGGCAACTACAAATACTGCCTATTTTGTAGATGGAGAGAGTACCAGAACAAGAAAACACTTCTTTATTAATAACTTTATTTTCTAAAGTTAAGAATAATTTTTTCCTTTTGGTTTGTGTGAACACTCAAAATATAACTTTGTTTTCTAAAGTTATCTTAAAAACTTCTAAAGTTATCTTTAAAACTCTTTTGTTAAGTATAATTCATACCAGAACCAATATAAATTATCTATTATTTTGCTGATATGTATTTAAAATTCTCAGATAAGGAATGTTTTTATTTTACTTTTTTTTTTTTTTTTTGAGACAGTCTCAAACTGTCACTCTGGGTAGAGTGCTATGGTGTCACAGTGATACCGGATTTCAGGTTCTTGGTCTCGGAGATTCGAAGGACCACAGGATCGGTAGTAAGTTATGATTTATTCAACACCCAAAAATTACAACTACTACAAAAAAACAAACCTGCTTGCAGAGAGAGCCTAGGAGGGGATCAAGCTCTCCTACTCCCTCTTTGAGGTCTGTTCTTGGGCTTTCTGCTTAAGGGCGCCAGGGTGGTTGTTTTGCAGGAACTCCAAGTTGACTTTTAGGACTTGAGTCCTTGTCAGTTACAGCCAGCTGTCTAAGGAGCTCCCAGGCCTTGGAAACTGACATGAAATTGACCAGTCAGCAGTGCAGGTGGAGGCGATAGCTAGGCCTTCACGGTGAAGTTGACCCGCCAGAAGTGCGCTGTGAAGGAGACAGCAAGGCACCAGCGGTGTCCAGCTGGTTCCTCCATCCTCCGTATCATCAACACTTCCAGGGCTAAGGTGGCAGGTCATGGTGCCACCTTGTCCTGCATCAGTAGCTCACAGCAACCTCCAACTTGGCTCCAGCAATCCTCTTGCCTCAGTTTTTTATTTTTTGTAGGGGTGTCTTGCTTTTGCACAGGCTGGTCTTGAAATCATGAGCTCAAGCATTCCACCCATCTCAACCACCCAGATTGCAAGGATTACAGGCATGAGCCACCACCAGCAGGAATGTTTTTCTTTAATAGTGTATATTCAGAGAACCTACAGATAATGTAAACAGATGAAAAAAATACCTGTTTGCTTTATTTCTCAAGATAGCAAAAAGACATTTTATTCTGTGATAAAGGATTACATGAGTTGTTATTTATAGTTAAATGGATTTTCCTGTCTAGTAACTTGAAGACGTTCATTGAATATAAACAACTTGGGCCAGGCTCACGCCTGTAATCCTAGCACTAGGGAAGCCAGGACCAATGGATTGCTTGAGTTTAGGCATTAGAGAGGAGCCTCTGCAAGAGCAAGCCCCAGTCTTTACTACAAATAGAAAAACTAGCTAGGAGTAGTAGCACACCTGTAGTCAGTCCCAGCTACTCCAGAGGCTGAAGCAAGAGAATTGATTGCTCAAGCCCAAGAGACTTTGAGACTGCTGTGAGCTATGACGCCACTACATTCTACCCAGGGAAACAGTGAGACTCTGTCACAGGAAAAAAAAAAAGGCTGTTTTAAAAAAGAACAACTATTAATATCATCCAAGAGATTCCATTTAAAGGTGGAAGCTGACAGAAAATGAAAAATGGATATCACGCCTGGACAAGGTGGCTCACATCTGTAATCCTAACACTCTGGGATGCCGAGGCAGGTGGATTGCCTGAGCTTATGGGTTTAAGACCAACCTGAGGGTGGTGCCTGTGGCTCAGTGAGTAGGGCCCCCACCCCATATACTGAGGATGGCAGGTTCAAACCCTGCCCGGGCCAAACTGCAACAAAAAAAGTAGATGAGCCTTGTGATGGGCGTCTGTAGTCCCAGCTACTCTGGAGGCTGAGGCAAGAGAATAGCCTAAGCCCAAGAGCTGGAGGTTGCTGTAAACTATGACACGAGGGCACTCTACCTAGGGCGAGAAAGTGAGACAGTGTCTCAAAAAAAAAAAAAAAAAGGAGGGGGCCGCGCCTGTGGCACACTGGCCCCATTTCCTGAGGGTCGCCGGTTCAACAGGCGTTGCGGCGGGTGCCTGTGGTCCCGGCCACTCGGGAGGCTGAGACGAGAGCATCACTTAAGCCTAGGAGTTGGAGTTTGCTGTGAGCTGTGTGAGGCTACTTCAGAGGGCAATAAAGTGAGACTCTGTCTCTATTTAAAAAATTAAAAAAGAAAGAAAGAAATTCTCTACCCTATGTGTTGTTTTTTTTATTTTTTTGCAGTTTGGGGGCGGGCCGTGTTTGAACCCGCCACCTCTGGTATATGGGGCTAGTTCCCTACTCCTTTGAGCCACAGGCGCCGCCCTTATTTTGGATTTTTGCTGTTTTTTTGTTCCTCTTAACTAAGAAAGAAAAGATACAATTGACCATGGGCCCACAGCCTCCTCCTTTTCTGAATACCAAAGCCTCGCAACCACACTATTTTGAACTACTATTGTACCGAAGAAACTTTGTTCTATGATTTCCACAAAGGACTCTGTTCTATTCTTGCAAGTAATTCTTTAAAAAGCTATACCTTTTATCTGCCAAATTAACTTTAAAATGCACTATGGCAAGTTGTTAATTAGATCAACGAACTATATAGGTAGTCTGTATTTTCCTTTTGTGGACACACAGTGCCAAGTTGAGCAATTTATAACTGAGAATGTCTTGGGCCTACATTCTTTTAATACCACACTTCCAGAAAGCAGAAGTGTGTTTAGCTGTTTCAGCCTTCTGGAAAGGTGCCAGTTATCTCAAACCACAGGAAATGAAGGTGTGAGGGGTGACGGGGATCGTGGAGGGAGCAAGATGGTCACAGAACGGAATAAAAGTGGTGGAAGACGCCTGGACTTTCCGGGAATGAGCTCAAACTTGAGGACAGCTAAGCCAACCCAGAAAGACGGGAAGGGCCCCCAGCGTGGGGGGTAGAGGCGTGGTTAATTTTCAGTAAACATTGAACCATACCGGGAAGGGAGGAAATGAGGCCAGCAGAAACACGAGCCAAGACACTCTTCAGCATGCACTGCAATTTTTCACAAGGGACAGACGCTAATTTATAAAGAGCCACGACGTTAGCATAGAAACCGCACTCCCACGTTTCGGTCTTTCCTTTGCAGTCTCCCACCTCCAGGTGTAACCCCAAACCACGGGCAGGTGTAAACTGTAAAACCGTCCAAAGCATTAACAGTGAGAGCGAGGAACTACAAATCACAGGATACAGTACGGCCTCGGCCGGAAACCACGAATCCCAGGATGCAGTGCGGTCTCGGGCCTCCGAGCGCCTCTTGAAGCGGGCTTTTCCTACAGCTATTGGATCAGGGTCTGCACTGCACTCTGGGAATCCGGAAGCCCGAGGCCCGGATTGGTTGACATTTCTTAGACGGGCCTGTGTTGCTGTGGGGGAGGGAGCTCTACGCACTTCCTCCGGACGAAAGTGAGCGCTAGACTCTGCGTCCCCACCCCACCAGGTACTAATCTCCCGCGCATCACAGAAATCGGCTGTGACCTAGCGGAAGTAATTCCTCCGGCTGCCCCGGAACCCGCCAGGGCAGGCAGCTGGGGGTGGGGGGGCGGCCCTGGAGTAGGGGCTGTGGCGGTAAGCTGGGACCTGGCTGCGGTGGCTGCTGGCTAACGAGTGAGTCTTGGGCTAGGGCGGGAACAGAGCTCTGGGTACGCGGGCAGAACGAGGGGGAACGGGACTGGGCGAACTCGCAATACCACTTCCCACCCCTTCCCATCTGGGCGGGGAAGGAACGGAAGCTCTTAACCTCCCTGGGCCTCTCCAGCTCGTTTGGGGGAGGGGAGAAGAGGGCGGCGGGACCTTTCCTGGCGCTGCTGGGTGGGCTTGAAAAGAGGGGGATTCAGAGGCAGCAGCCATCAAGTTTGGGCTTTCTGTGGGCTAAGCCCGAGGAGGGTGGAGTTCGGTGCATGGCAGCCCTGTGGCTTTTCCTTTTTGTTTTCATGTGCACTCAGATTCGTTCTTTTCTAGAAGTCAGCCCGTAGTCCCAGGAGAAGGCCCTCTCTATGGAACCCCAAGAAGTTAGCCCTTTGGCAACTTGTTGGGCGATCTGTGCCCAACTTGATACGTTGGTGCTTTGAAGCATCTTCTCAGTCTTGTGTGAAAGGAGGTGTCAAGTGCAGTGCCTATTGCGTTTGTCTTAAAGAACTGAAATCTCTTTAGTAACATAACTGTGTAGAATCATTTAGTGCGACAAAAAGCAACCGAAAATATTTAGTCTTAAAAACTCCTCACTTTAAAACTGCCTTAATTGTTTTTTGAATCCCCAAATAGTCTTTTCTTTTTCTGTTAATTGGCCTAAAAATGCTAAGTCTCTGGTCTTGTTTATATCACAATGTAGTTCATGTTGAAGCATTACTGTTCACACATGCATTTATTCATTCTGGAGATACAATGGCAAGGAAACAGCTGTGGTCCCTAACTTCATAAGTATTTATTGTTTATTGCCAGTGATGCTTTGAGGCCCCTTTTTAATTTTCACATTAATTATCCCCTTTTGCCTAAGTATAAGATTAATAATTACTATTCAAAGACATGTATACACATTTATTTTAAATGGAAGAAACCATTTGCATTACTAGATGAATTCTGTAAAATAAGTAGCCAGTAGTTTCTGGCCAGAAGTTATAGTTATCTATATGTATATCAAGTTCTAAAGTGATATTTAATTGTTTAAATTGTCTAAAATGCTAGTCTTGTTATTTTGGTAGACTTTTAAGTACTGGAAAATAATAAGAAAATCTTTTTGTTTTGTTTTGTTCTGTTTTTTGAGACAGAGTTTCACTCTATTGCCCAGGCTGGACTGCTGTGGGAAGTAGTCCAGCCTAGCTTACAGCACCCTCAAACTCCTGGGTTTAAGTGAGCCTCCTGCCTCTGCCTTCCCAGTAGGTGGGACTACAGTAAGGTGACCAGATTTTAACATTGGTAAACCGGGACACCATGGGGGGGCGGGGCCTGACAACAATGCAAACTTTGATAAGCAGTTCTCGATAATCAATTCTCAACAATTATTTGTTACTATTAAAGTTTAACATTATAAAATTAACAAAAATAATATAAAACGCATATCCTGGTGAAATAGCCACATGGCAGCCAAAAACCGTATGTTCCCTTCCTGTTCTTCCATGTTCCCTAGCTTGTTGTGCATTCTTTCCAAAAATCGGGGCTTTTTTAAAATGCCGAAACGTTACAGGACGAAGGACAAATTGTTAAAAATCAGGATTGTCTTGCCCAAAGGGGGACGTCTGGTCACCTTACTCTAGAGAGAAGGGGCTACTTATTTGTTCCAGTTTGGCTCCTGAGCTAATTGTCCTTGCCTAGAAGCAAGGGAGGGAGCCAGTCTCCTTCTGATACCTTGCCCAGGAGGGGAGTAGGGAGTTTACATTAGCCTTTTCATTTCCAAATGAAGTTACCTTAACCTCTTCATTCCCAAATGGAGTTACATTAACCTTTTCAGCAGCCGAAAACCGTATTTTCCTTTCCCATTCTCCCGCTGTTCCCTAGCTTGTCGTGCATTCCTTCCAAAATTGGGGCTTTTTTAAAACGCTGCAGGAC
>CAUYTI010020256.1:0-15622 GCA_963575145.1 Galago senegalensis | reverse complement strand
AGCAAAAACAGACAGTCAGTCTCCTTTATGTTTTTACTCTAAACAAAATCAATTGTATATGTGTTCCTTAGCCTTAATTATAATATTAATGGTAGCTTCCTAATGTTACTTCACTTCTTTGTATCTGTGTTAAATTCTTACTGAATGTTTGAAAGTATATAAGATAATCAGTAAAGTTAGGCCTGGTTGCCAACCAGAGCGAGTCTCGACCTCCCTTCAAATCAGTCATTCCGTCTGCAGTTCCTTTTCCCTGCATCTCTGATCAGAGGCTCCAAGAACACTTCCATTAAACCAAAAGGATCTGTTGAACGTGAGTTTGAGGTTGCTGTAAGCTGTGATGATTTCCATAGCACACTACCCAGGGCAAAGTGTGAGACTCTATCTCAGACAAACAGTAAATGAATAAAGGGTGGCACCTGTGGCTCAGTGGGTAGGGCACTGGCCCCATATACCAAGGGTGGTGGGTTCAAACTTGGCCCCGGCCAGCTAAAACAGCAGTGGCAGCTGCAACAAAAAATAGCCAGGCATTGTGGTGGTTGCCTGTAGTCCCAGCTACTCAGGAGTCTGAGGCAAGAGAATTGCCTAAGTGCAAGAGTTGGAGGTTGCTGGGAACTGTGATGCCACGGCACTCTACCGAAGGGCAACACAGTGAGACTCTGTCTCAAAAAAATAAAGAAAGAAAGGAAAAGAAAAAGAAAAGCAAATCAGATCTTACACCAGTATTATGTCCCTGCTCACAACCGTCTATTGGCTTCCACAGAATTCAAGCTCCAAATCATTACTCTCCACCTTCACCTGATTTATTCTCATTCATACCTTAGGGCAGGGGGTTTGTGTATTCAATGTGTGGCCCAATGCAACTCATTCTTCCAGTTTTTAACAGGGAATAAAAAAGCCTTAGGGATTTATGTTTGCAGGGCGCTCTGCCTGGAGCACTCTTTCCTTGAGTCCTCACATGGCTGGCTCTTTTGACATTCATATTTCAGCATGAGAATAATGCATTCTCATAGGAGGCCTAAACATGTTGTGTTATCTTCAAAAATTAGGCTGAGCAAGGTGGCTCAGGCCTGTGATCCTAGCGCTCTGGGAGGCTGAGTAGGGTGGATTGCCTGAGCTCACAGGTTCATGACCAGCCTCAGCAAGAGCAAGACCTTTTCTCTAAAAATAGCTGGGCCTTATGTCAGGCACCTGTAGTTCCAGCTATTTGGGAGGCTGAGATAGGAGAATCACTTGAGCCCAAGAGTTAGAGGTTGCTGTGAGCTATTGCAGCATGGCACTCTACTGAGGGCAACAAAGTAAGACTCTGTTTCAAAAAAAGAAAAGGAGGGCAGCGTCAGTGGCTCAGTGGGTAGGGCAGCAGCCCCATATACCGAGGGTGGTAGGTTCGAACCCAGCCCCAGCCAAACTGCAACAACAAAAAATAGCCAGGTGTTCTGGCAGGCACCTGTAGTCCCAGCTATTCAGGAGGCTGAGGCAAGAGAATTGCCTAAGCCCAGGAGTTGGAGGTTGCTGTGAGCTGTGAGGGCACTCTACTGAGGGCAATAAAGTGAGTCTCTGTCTCTATAAAAAAAAAGAAAGAACGATTTTCTGGCAGCTATGATGAAATTGCACTAGAGAGGGACAAGATTAAAATCACAGAGATGAGGTAGGTGGTAACTGTGGTCCAGGTGAGAGATGAGACAGGGAGCTCAAGAATACTGAGACAGTCTTTTGTCAACCACGTGAACTCTAGATCTCTTATCACTCCCACCTGCTACTGCAGTTGGGTTTCTGTTAGACAAGGAGATTCCTGAGGCAAGGTCACCCCCAGAATGAATTAATAGTAGACAGTAACAAGCACATGATGAATAGATCTATAGCAATAACCAACTCTGTGAAAGGCTATAGCAATGGCAAAGCCTTTCCTCAAGAACAACAACAGGCTCGGCGCCTATAGCTCAACCGGCTAAGGCGCCAGCCACGTACACCTAAGGTGGCGGGTTCGAATCCCCAGCACGGACCCGCCAAACAACAATGATGGCTGCAACCAAAACATAGCCGGGTGTTGTGGCAGGCACCTGTGGTCCCAGCTACTTGGGAGGCGGAGGCAAGAGACTCGCTTGAGCCCAGGAGTTGGAGGTTGCTGTGAGCTGAGATGCCATGGCACTCTACCCAGGGGGATAGCTTGAGGCTCTGTCTCAAAAAAAAAAGAACAACAACAAAGCCTTTCCTCAAACAACAAAAAAAAGTATCACTAGAAAACATTACCTTGTTTGCCTGTTTATTATTTCTCTCTCCACTCTGGGTTCTATGAGGATCACAGAGACAACATTGGCTTTAGCTGCTACTAAATCTTCAGGGCCTAGAACAGCACTAGACCCAAAATATAAGCTCTGTAAATATTAATAATTGGCCCAGGCTGGCTTGGTGCCTATAGCTCAAGTGGCTAAGGTGCCAGCCACATACACCTAAGGTGGCAGGTTCGAGTCCAGCCCGGGCCCGCCAAAATAACAATGATGGCTGCAACCAAAAAATAGCTGGGTGTTGTGGCGGGTGCCTGTGGTCCCAGCTACTTGGGAGGCTGAGGCAGGAGACTCACTTCAGCCCAGGAGTTGGAGGTTGCTGTGAGCTGTGATGCCATGGCACTCTACCCAGGGGAACAGCTTGAGGTTCTATCTCAAAAAAAAAAAAAAATTGGCCCAGGCTAGAGCCTTAGATAAAGGCCTCACAAATGTAGATAGACTTAGGGGAGTATAATCAGGAGAACTAAATTGGGGAATAAAGCTATTGCCTGTGGTATACTAAACAATGGGCTTTGATTAGAGCATTTCAAATCAGGAGATAAAAGAAGGAACACCAACAACTGGTGATAGAGTAAGAAATGCTTATAACAGGTGACTTTAAGGCAGAGATGTTTTGTTGCTCTTTTTAAAAAGTTCTATTCATAAAAAATTGCATTATTTATAAACTGTGAATAAGTTCAAACAACACCTCAGATGGCAGAATAGAGAAAGGAGGAAAATCAAGAGACCTATTTACAGATGGTTCAAATAACCCACTTTCATTTAAATTGTTTCTACAACATTAGCCCCTACCTGGTTAGGGGGAGGGCATGTTTCACAGAGGACATAGTGTGGGTTCCATTGAACTGTATGCTGTTATTACTGTCTCAACACTTTGCACTCCTTGTGCCATGAACCTGCAGGTTGAAAGAGCTACCATTCCAGCAAGGTATTCCCTCTGATAGGATTACTGTTAACACACCATGGAGTCAGAAGGAGTATGTCTGCCTCCCAGGGGATTCACTGGGACATCTCTTGGCATTTCCATACCCAGTAATAACAGAAAATAAACCTGACAATGGCAAGGTAACTAAAAGCCTAGAGCAGCAGTTCTCAACCTGTGGGTCTTGACCCCTTTGTAACAATGAAAATACATCGTGGCATTAGGAAGGTTGAGAACCACTGGCCTACAGCCTTCAGAAATAAAGTCTGTATCACCCCACAGGAATCAGGCCTAGTATTAGCCAAAGATGAGGGAAATCTAGAATGACTAATTGAGAGAAGGGATGGTATGATTTTCAATACAGGCTTGGGACCAGTTGCTGCTGCACAGAACTGTGGTTTGTCTCACTACCTCACTGGCCTTAAGTCTTTACAGAGTTTGTGGCTGGCTGCTTCATTAAAGGGAATTTTTGTGAATGACTGGACTTTAGAAGGGAGGGCATTTTGTTCCCACAATAGTGAAGGACCCCTCCACTGGCGCCTGTGGCTCAAGCAGCTAAGGCGCCAGCCACATACACCTGAGCTGGCAGGTTCGAATCCAGCCCAAGCCTGCCAAAGAACAATGACAGCTGCAACCAAAAGATAACCAGGTGTTGTGGTGGGTGCCTGTAGTCCCAGCTACTTGGGAGGTGGAGGTAGGAGAATTGCTTGAGCCCAGGAGTTGGAGGTTGCTGTGAGCTGTGATGCCACAGCACTCTACCCAGGGTGACAGCTTGAGACTCAGTCTCAAACAAACAAACAAGCAAATAGCGGAGGATCCTTATTATAGTATAGGACTAGATATAATGGGAGAGAGGGAGTAACATGGACCAGCACAAGTACTCTATCTAACATCTCTTAGGTTCCTCCTCAGATCTTGCAGTCTTTCTATGGCCCTTGGTCTCTTGTTTAACCCCCCAGCCAATTCTGTGGTGACCAACTTTACTTGGATGGATCTGGCTCAGCTATCACCATGGTGACCAACTTACACAGACTCAACACAACAGCATCTCATCTTATGCATGCACCACAAGTTTCCTGCCTCCCACCCTAGAGCTTTCTGATTGCTACTAAAGCGTGAGACACCATGGACCTGCACAGTGCCTATACTTCTCTAACTCAGAAGCGCAGAGGAAGTAATGTCTCTGGAGTAAGCCCTTGACCAATAAGAGATGCGGGAAATTTTTTCATTTTCTGCTTAGTGATGAGCTACCTTGATGATAGGGAATTTCTTCCTCAGTAGGTCCCTAGTCTTGGGATTTGAAGAATGAACCCACAGACCACAGATCAGTGGTAAGATAGGATTTTATTAGAAAGGAATATAGAAGAAGTAAAAAACACCAGAGCTTCTGATAGGGGAAAAAGAACTAACTGGAGAGTCTCTACGTGGGCTCTTTATCTAGAGGTATTAGGTCTTGAGAATTACACTTGGCCAGGACTTGGTACATGGAAAAACATGTTTTCAAAGTTAATGAATGCATTAACAAATAAATGAATGTAGTTCTTTGCCCACTAGGGCAAGATTATTAGATCCCTACAGTTTTTGTCTCTAAGAAGGGATTAGGGTGTGTGCTTCCCTACTCAAGGTACACTCTGAATTTGACTGCAATTACATTTCTCGCCTTCTTTCTTTTTTGAGACAGAGTCTCACTTTGTTACCCTTGGTAGAAAGCTGTGGCATCATAGCTCACAGCAGCCTCTAACTCTTTGAGCAATTCTCTTGTCTCAGCCTCCCAAGTAGCTGGGACTATGGGCACCCCCCTAGTAGGGGGGACTACAGGCATCTGCCACAATACCCAGCTATTTTTAGAGGTGAGTTCTGGCTCTGCCTCAGGCTGTTCTTGAACCTATGAGCTGAGGCAATCCACCTCAGTCTCCCAGAGTGCTGGGATTACAGGAGTGAGCCACCACACCTGACCCTACTTTTCACACTCTTTCATTCTTTCATTCCTTATTTTGTACTATGAAGATAAAATTTATACTTATATCCTAATCTTTGTCTAGAGGAATTCTTTTTTTTGAGACAGAGACTCACTATGTCACCCTGGGTAGAATGCCATGGCATCACAGCTCACAGCAACCTCAAACCTTTTGGCTTAAGTGATTCTCTTGCCTCAGCCTCCCAAGTAGCCGGGACTATGGGTGCCCACCACAATGCCCAACTATTTTTTGGTTGTAGTTGTCATTGTTGTTTGGCAGGTCGGGGTTGGGTTCCAACTCACCAGCTCCAATGTATGTGGCTGGTACCCTAGCCACTGAGCTACAGGCACCAAGCCTAGAGGAATTCTTTTCACTTCCCACAAACACCTACTGAGATCCCCCCTCTAATAGTGCCCACATACTGGTTTCTAAAGATCATTTCCCACTAAAAGGTTTCAGAAGTCTTTGAAGAAATCACTGATTCCAGCCAGGAGCGGAAATCATACCGTAAGAGCCAAGAACATCTTGCTGTATCAGAAAGCAATCAAATTGTTATATCAGACAATAAAACAAAATGTTAATGACTTGGGAACAAATTTGAAGAGGCTCCCACTAGCCAAAGATGGGAAAATTAAGCATCAAAAAATATAATGGGGGACTTCTGGCCTTGCGCCCTTGATGTCTGAATACATCTGACTCCAGATGTTCACCATGAGGTTCAATCCCTTCATGACTTCGGACAGCAGCAAAAACCGCAAAGGACATTTTAATGCCCCCTGGCATGTACTCAGGAGGAACATGTCTTCTCCGCTATCCAAGGAGCTTCGGTGGAAGTACAACGTGTGCTCCATGCCCATTCACAAGGATGATGAAGTCCAGGTGGTTCGAGGACGCTATAAAGGTCAGCAAACTGGCAAGGTAGTCCAGGTATACAGAAAGAAATATGTCATCTACTCTGAGCAGGTGCAGCGTGAGAGGCTAATGGCACAACTATCCACGTGGGCATTCACCCAAGCAAGGTAGTTATCACCAGGTTAAAACTGGACAAAGATCGGGAAAGAATTCTTGAACACAAAGCCAAGTCTCGACAAGTTGGAAAAGAGAAAGGCAAATACAAGGAAGAACTTATTGAGAAAATGCAGGAATGACTATAATCTTTCATGCAGCCATGGTTTAACTGAGTTTTTAGCCTAATGTGTGTTTGGAACTTTTCAAAAATGTACCTGGAATATTCCATTTCCTTCCTGTTTTGTTATTGGCCTGTGGTTCTATAAACCTACTCTTGCAATTTTGATTAAAAATTTTATGAATAAAAATTGGAAATATTTCTTAATTCCAAATAAAATCCATCTTGTTATCTGTTAATATATATAATATAAAATGGGGTACTTGCTTTGGCAGCACGTATACTAAAATTGGAACGATAGCGAGAAGATTAGCACGGCAGTGCTCAAGGATGACACACAAATTCGTGAAGTGTTCCATATCTTTGTAATATGTTGTAGTAGCAGTGCAACGTGGACTAAGCTGCTTCACATTTTGCTTGCAAGTTCAGATTATCATGCCTGTTTGTATTCCTCCTAGGATTCTCTGTTCCCCAAACAGTTCTATTTTTCCTTAATCACAACTATAGAGGCTTTACATTAAATTGCTGTCTTATGGCTCGGCGCCTATAGCTCAGGCGGCTAAGGTGCCAGCCACACACAACAGAGCTGGCAGGTTCGAATCCAGCCCAGGTTGGCAAACAGCAATGCAATTACAACCAAAAAATGGCCAGGCACTGTTGCAGGTGCCTTTAGTCCCAGATACTTGGGAGGCTGAGGCAAGGGAATCAGTTGGGTCCAGGACTTGGAAGTTGCTGTGAGCTGTGACAGCTCGAGGCTCTGTCTCAAAAAAAAAAAAAAAAATTGCTGTCTTATGTTAGTTAAATTTCCCAAATTATTATTATTATTATTATTTTTAGAGACAGAGTCTCACCTTATCACCCTTGGTAGAGTGCTGTAATGTCACTGCTCAGAACAACCTCTAACTTCTGGGCTTAGGCGATTCTCTTGCCTTGAGTAGCTGAGACCACAGGCGCCCACCACAATGCCCAGCTATTTTTTTGTTGCAGTTTGTCCTGGGCAGGGTTTGATCCTGCCACCCTTGGTATATGGGGCTGGTGCCCTACCCGCTGAGCCACAGGTGCTGCCTAACTTTCTCCAATTATTAAAACAATATATACTTTGAAAACAAATTAGTATTTATGTTGTAAATATATGCAAAAAAAAGGTATAATGGGGCCGGATGCAGTGGTTCACACCGGTAATCCTTCCATTCTGAAAGACAGGCGGGAAACTTTCTTGAGCTCAGGAGTTCAAGACTAGCTTGACCAAGAGTGAGATCCTGTCTCTACTAAAATAGGAAAAAAAAATTAGCTGGGCATTGTGGTGGGTGCGTGTAATTCCCAGCTACTTGGAAAGCTGAGGCATGAGGATCACCTGAGCCCAAGATATTTAGGTTGCTGGGAGCTATGATGACACCATGGCACTCAACCCCAGGGTGACAGACTGAGACTGTCTCAAAAAAAATAATAATAATGACTATCCCTTCACTGAATGGCCTTTGCAACTTTGTAAATCTTCTTCTAGATTCTATACTTTTCCATTTATCTATCTGTTTATCTTCTGGTTCTTTGTGAGATGGAGTCCCACTCTGTTGCCCAGGCTGGAGCATAATAGCATCATCACAAACTTCTGGTTTCAAGGACTCTTTCTGCCTCAGCTTCCTAAGTAGCTTGAACTATAGGGGATTCACCTGTAGGTACACCACCACACCCAGATATTTTTTCTATTTTTTGTAGAGATGAGGTCTTGCTCTTGCTTAGGCTGGTCTCATACTTGTGGGCTCAAGGGATCCTCCAACCACAGCCTCCCAAAGTGCTACAGGAATTAGCCACCACACCTGGCTCTTATTTGTTTATCTTGATGTCAAAACCAGTCTGGCGGCTCGGCGCCTGTGGCTCAAGCAGCTAAGGCGCCAGCCACATACACCCAAGGTGGCAGGTTTGAATCCCCAACCCAGGCCCGCCAAACAACAATGATGGCTGCAACCAAAAAATGGCCGGGCGTTGTGGCAGGAGCCTGTGGTCCCAGCTACTTGGGAGGCTGAGGCAGGAGACTTGCTTGAGCCCAGGAGTTGGAGGTTGCTGTGAGCGTGATGCCATGGCACTCTACCCAGGGGGATAGCTTGAGGCTCCATCTCAAAAATAAATAAATAAATAAAAATAAATGAAGAAATAAATAAAATCCAACTTTTTATTGAGACAGTATTACTTTGTCACCTGGGCTAAACTGCAGTGGCATCATCATAGCTCACTACAACCTCCAATGTGTGCTGAAGCAATCCTCCTGCCTAAGCCTCCCAAGTAGCTGGAACCACAGAGGCAGCGTGCCACCATGCTAAACAAATTTTTCTATTTTTTGTAGAGTTGAGATCTCAGCTCTCCCTTAGCTCTAATGATCCTCCTGCCTCTGCCTTTCAAAGTTACAGGATTACAGGTGTAAGCTACCACATCTAATCCAAAATCCAACTTTTTTTTTTTGAGACAGAGTCTCACTTTGTCACCCTCAGTAGAATGCTGTAGCATCACAATTTACAGCAACCTCAAACTCCTGGGCGCAAGAGATCCTCTTGCCTCAGCCTCCCACCCAAGTAGCTGGGACTACAGGCACCTGTCACAATGATAGGATCTCACTAGCTCAGGCTGGTCTCAAACTCCCAACCTTAAGCAATCCACCCAGCCTCCCAGAATGCTTGGATTATGGGCATAAGGCACCACACCAGGACCTCCAAAATCCACTCTTAACCACTATTTCTAACTATCCACATTTTCCTAAGGATCCTGGTATTTGTATTTTTAATTAGAACTGTCGTAGGATTTTGAGATCTATCAGGTCACAGGAAGAACTCTTTAAGAACGCTGATAGGGGGCTCGGCGCCTGTGGCTCAAGTGGCTAAGGCGCCAGCCACATACACCTAAGGTGGTGGGTTCGAATCCAGCCCAGACCCACCAAACAACGACGGCTACAACCAAAAAATAGCCGGGCGCTGTGGTGGGTGCCTGTGGTCCCAGCTACTTGGGAGGCTGAGGCAGGAGACTCACTTGAGCCCAGTAGTTGGAAGTTGCTGTGAGCTTTGAAGCCACAGCACTCTACCCAAGGGTTTAGATTGAGGCTCTGTCTAAAAAAAAAAAAAAAAAAAAGAATGCTGATAGGGTTGGGCCATGGCTCAGTGAGTAGGGTACCAGCCCATATACTGAAGGTGGTGGGTTCGAACCCACCCCCAGCCAAAGTGTAACAAAAAACAGCGGGGCATTGTGGCGGGCACCTGTAGTCCCAACTACTTGGGAGGCTGAGGCAAGAGAATCGCCTAAGCCCAAGAGCTGGAGTTGCTGTGAGCTGTGACACCACATCACTCTACCCAGGGTGACAAAGTGAGACTCTGTCTCCAAACAACAACAAAAAAAGAATGCTGATAAATGGCTCAGCACCTATGGCTCAAGCGGTTAAGGTGTTAGCCACATACATCTGAGCTCGCAGGTTCGAATCCAGCCCGGCCTGCCAAACAGTGTCAGCTGCAACCAAATAATAGCCAGGCATTGTGGCAGGTGCCTGTAATCTCAGCTACTTGGGAGGCAGAGGCAGGAGAATTGCTTGACCCCAGGAGTTGGAGGTTGCTGTGAGCTGTGATACCACAGCATTCTACCCAGGGCAACAGCTTGAGGCGCTGTCTCAAAAAAAAAAAAAAGAATGCTAATAAAACTTCAGTTTGTTGGGCAGCACCTGTGGCTCAGTGGGTAGGGCACCAGCCCCATACACCAAGGGTGGCGGTTTCAAGCACAGACCAGCCCAGCCCAGAAAAAACTTCAGTTTGTTACACGAAATTATATTTTCACCATGGCATGTGGAAATCACATCACAAGATTTTAACCCATAATTTTTCTCTGCTGTAATCAAAGAGCCAGCCTATTCCCAAGTATCCTCAAAAGAATATACCTACTTAAGTGTCAAGCTAAGTTTAAGAAGCCACTTGGCTCACACCTGTACTAGCACTCTGGGAGGCTGAGGTAGGTGGACTGCCTGAGCTCAGGAGTTTTAAACTAGCCTGAGCAAGAGAGAAACCCTGTCTCTAAAAATAGCCTGGCATTGTGGCAGGTGCCTGCAGTCCCAGGTAGCTAGGAGGCTGAGGCAAGAGGATTGCTCAAGCCCAAAAGTTTGAGGATGCTTTGAGCTATGATGCCATGGTACTCTACCCAGGGCAACAGAGACTGTCACCAAAAAAAAAAAAAAAAAAAAAAGACACTTAAGTACAAGCTACTGCTACACACTAATTCACTTGTAAATAAATCTCTCTCCTATGCTTTATAATTATAGTGGCAAGAGTTATGTTGGCCCAACCAATAGGTTACAAGGAATCAGTCTTATTTCATGTGTCATAAATGGTTATTTCCCCCACCTTAACAGGGAGATGGCCTTCATATATAAGACCAGGAAAACACTGTTTTCCTCCATGAGGCTAAAAGGCCTTCTTTGAAATTCAGCACAAACTTTTCTGGATATTGCTTCATACTGAGGTTAACAACAGTAATTAACATGAAGTGAATATTCCTGCTAGTCATTCAACTGACAATGAGGGAGTAAGAACTATACCAATGGCAAAAGGAAGTATTAATCACCAGGGAAAGCCACCATCACCCACAAGAGAAAAGAAGACGGTCTCATCACTGAGCCTCAGGATAGGTCCTGGTAGACTCACTTACCATCACCTCCCTAGTCACCACCCTAACTGTAAGGGCAGGAATGGTTCCCCAACAAAAGGCTGAGTCACTGGGGAGTGAATACTCATAGTGCAAGCCTCAGCTCTCACGCTGAAAAGCTACAGGCTGTTTAAACTGCATTTATTTCCACTTGCAATGAAGCATCTCACTTTGGATACACAAGAAAGTCCTCAAGAAGGAAAGCAGTTCCCCTTAGGGCTATTAACAATAGAACACTAAAGGGACAGAAGCATAAAGCCTCTTCCTTTAACATGTCCATTAAACCAAAGTATAGCCTAGGTGCACTCCCAAGTGGGAGTGGGCAGAGTGGAGGACTCTATCCTCCACCAGGCACTCACTCCCTTTCTCAGCAGTGAGGTTGTAGGGGGAATTCAGTTCCCACTAGATCTCTCCTGAAATCAGATTCAAGACTGATTTAAAGCACAAGCTCCACTTAAAGCACTGATGAATTACGTATTACGTATAATAGAACCTCCATACTTGACCTCGTCCCTACATTGATCACCTCCTTAAATTGACCCACTTTTCATAGACTGGACATGCACCACATGTTTCAATGCAAGTTCCTTCTGTTTAACACCTCCATATGCTCACCAATTTGTAACAATCCCTTGGGCAGTCTTACAGAGGTTCTAGAGTGTGTGTGTGTGTGTGTGTATTTATTTTAGGTCTTATATTGTTAGATTATTCATAATGATATTTGTCATTCAGAATTTTTGCTTCTTTAAGCATGTGCTGCCCATAATAGATATTAAAATTTTAAATCTGATCTTTCTGTATTTAATATTACCAACATTTATTTTAAAACTGTAACAGAGTGTCTTATTCTACAGAAAACACAAGTTTTACCATTTGGTCAGTCTTAAATAGAGGCAATTTGCTTTGTCCTGGGCTGGTCATCAGCAAACCAACAGTCACTCATACAGTTTTTTCCTTCCAAAGAGCTAGAGAAAATGGCCTCCAGCACTTTCCATTTCCCAGCCTCTCCTAAAAGGTAAAGTCACACCACACCATGCTAAAGTGTTCACATGCCTCCCTCCCCACAGGAGGATTACATTTCCCAGACCTTTCCAAGCTTTGCTTCCTTCAAAAAAGGCTTACCTACTGTGAAGGCAAGAAGCCAGGAAAAGCAACCTGGCGCGAAATATCTGTACCTCATCAATCAGGCCTCACTCACCATTTTGAATCGTTGCTTCTTAGATGTTAGAAGGGAGCAGGGCAGAATATGCCCTCATCATCCCTGGGAAGCACCTCTTCAGTCCTGACTCTATGACCCCCTGGCAGCAGAGAATGCTTCCTTATTAGCATTCCAAAATCACGAAGGGAAGTGTGGGCCAGGGGGACAAGCTTATCTCACTGCCACTTTCACCTTTGCCCAGCGTCCTTGGCCAACAGCCTACTCGTTCCTCACACCTACCTTTCTCCACCGAAAACTGGGGCAAGGACACCAAACTAGGAATAACATATGACCTTGGACAAGTCATCTTTCCAAATCTTCACTTTTCTCAGCTATAAAAGGCTTGGGGAAATGGCGATAACATCTGTCTATGGGGTTGTAGAGATGATCAGCTCAAATCATTCATTCATTCACTCAATTACATTTGTGGATACGTTTTGGACATTTGTGGAATGCTGGTGAACAGCAAAACCGTAGATAAGCACGCGTATTTCCTGGTGTACTGAAGCGTGTTAGGCAGTCCCCAGAGCAGCCTCACTCCCTTCACTGCCGGAGACAAGCCTGCGGCCTGCCGCTTCGTTAGGATCCGAGCCGCCTCTGGAGAGCTCTGGGCATCCTCCTACCGTTTCCCCAGGGCCTACCAAGCGTCTCTGGCCGCTAGACACGGCTCCATCGGGGTAACCAGTACTAGAGTTATTAAACACTTAGACTCGCAAGAATTTTGCAAGGCGGTGCGGTGGAGAGTTCAAAGTGCTGCTCGCGACCGCCCTAGGTCCTCTTCCTGGCGCGGCACCTCACATTCTACTGGGTGACCTTGAACAAGTCGACTGCGCCCATTTTCTCAATTGCAAACTAAGCTGCTGGCGAGACGCTGCCCTGCGTCGGGCCCTCTCTGGGAGACGCAGATGCTAGCAAGGTGGCCTCCGAGACTAGCCACCGGCCTAACTCAACCCCGCCCGCAACCTGCCCCGGCTGCCTCCGCACCTCGAAGCGCCTGCCCGCCGCGCTTCGCCTCTTCGTGGCCCGCTGGACTCAGGTCGGCGTCGTACCAGCCGCTGAAGCGGTTCTCTAGGTTCCAGGCGCTCTCGCCGTGCCGGATCAGCACCAACTTATACGCAGCCATGGCAGCAGAGGGAGGATGCAACGCTGACTGGGGCTCGCCGAGATTCCAGAGTCATAAGGCCCCCTCCTCCCTCCCTGGCCGCGCCTGCGCGCTCGCGCCTCACCGCCCGGCTCCCGCGCACTTTCTCTCACAAATCTTTCCACTCTCTCCCCACCGCCCTCTACCCGCCAGGTGTGCGCATGCGCTCCATCACGGCCAGGCTGCTGCTGAGGGGAGGAGGAATGCTTTGGAACAACAGGGCGCATGCGTCCCCCGCCGCTGGCCTCGCGTTCGCCGCGGCGGTCACGGAGCGCACGTAAGCACGGGAAGGGTAGCAGGGCCTCTGGGCGTCTGCGGTGGGGCCGAACTGCTCAGGAGCCGTGGCGCTGCGCTCCAGTTGCCTGGTTTCTAAACCACTACGTGATAAAGTGCGCTTACCACTGGGACTGCTTTTTAGTGCCGTCACCTCACTGTCCCATCTGCGTGCAGTTTGATGCACACACCTGTGTTTGAATCCTCACTCGTAAATTTTATTTGCTCTGTATCTTTGGACAGGTGTTGAAACCTCTGAGCCTCATCTGTAAAATGGACATCTTAAAACATTTACCTGGTAGCTATCTACTTGGAGTCCTCAGTAAATAGTTCTATTTCGACCGTATTTCAGTAGAAAGCTAGTATTTGGGTTTTTTTGTTTGGTTTTTTTTTTTTTGACAAAGTCTCACTATGTTACCATGGGTAGAGTGCTGTGGCATCATAGCTCACTGCAAACTCAAACTCTTGGGCTTAAGCGATTATCTTGCTTCAGCCGCCCAAGTAGCTGGGACTACAGGTGCCCACCACAATGCCGGCTATTTTTTGTTGCAGTTGTAGTTGTTTAGGTGGCCCGGGCCAAGTTCGAACCCGCCACCCTCGGTGTAGTGGCTGGCTCTGTAACCAATGTGCCAGAACGCCGATCTTTTTTTACTTCCATTTTACAGATAAGGAAGCTAATTCTGATGCCAAGTATTCCAAACACTGCTCTTAGCTGGGTCTGGTGGCACTTGTGACTGAAAGGTGGCCTTGCTAATGAATTAACTAACAAAGATTACTAAACAGAAAGAGAAATTCAAAACACATAATTACCCTTTTGAAGAGAAACCTCACAGCACAAGTACCATTTGTTTTGATTAAATACTTGGGATTCAACTTGTCTTTAAAAGTTATGTTTCATGGCTCAGCGCCTATAGCTCAACCGGCTAAGGCGCCAGCCACGTACACCTAAGGTGGCGGGTTCGAATCCCCAGCCCGGACCCGCCAAACAATGACGGCTGCAACCAAAAAATGGCCGGGCGTTGTGGCGGGCGCCTGTGGTCCCAGCTACTTGGGAGGCGGAGGCAAGAGACTCGCTTGAGCCCAGGAGTTGGAGGTTGCTGTGAGCTGTGATGTCACAGCACTCTATCCAGGGGGACAGCTTGAGGCTCTGTCTCAAAAAAAAAAAAAGTTATGTTTCATGGCTCGGCGCCTATAGCTCAACCGGCTAAGGCACCAGCCACGTACACCTGAGGTAGCGGGTTCGAATCCCCAGCCCGGACCCGCCAAACAACAATGGCAGCTGCAACCAAAAAATAGCCGGGCGTTGTGGCGGGCGCCTGTGGTCCCAGCTACTTGGGAGGCTGAGGCAGGAGACTCGCTTGAGCCCAGTAGTTGGAGGTTGGTGTGAGCTGTAATGCCACGGCACTCTACCCAGGGGGACAGCTTGAGGCTCTGTCTCAAAAAAAAAAAGAATTGGTGGCGACACCTGTGGCTCAAAAGGGTAGGGCACCAGCCCCATACGGTCGACTCAAACCCAGCCCAGGCCAAAACTGCAAAAAAAAAAAAAAAAAGAAGAAGAAGAATATAAAAAGTAGGGCGGTGCCTGTGGCTCAGTGAGCAGAGCACCAGCCCCATATACCGAGGAGGGCAGGTTCGAACCCAGCCCCGGCCAAACTGCAATAAAAAAAATAGCCAGGCGTTGTGGCAGGCACCTGTAGTCCTTGCTGCTTGAGAGACTGAAGCAGGAGGATCACTTGAGCCCAGGAGTTGGCAGTTGCTCTGAGCTATGATGCCACTGCACTCTACCGAGAGCAACAAAGTGACACTCTGTCTCAAAAAAAAAGTGTTCCTCTGGTCTTTCCTGCTGCATGTTCATATTAATCTAATCTTCATGCCCTCCCAGGGAAAGCTTTCCCAGCCTTAACCTTAGCTTTTTTTTTTTTTTTTTTTTTTGAGACAGAGCCTCAAGCTGTCCCCCTGGGTAGAGTGCTGTGGCATTACAGCTCACAGCAACCTCCAACTCCTGGGCTCAAGCGAGTCTCCTGCCTCCGCCTCCCAAGCAGCTGGGACCA